>JAYEVE010001213.1:0-48909 GCA_036346375.1 Guadua angustifolia | reverse complement strand
GGGATGAGCTGGGGAGGATGGCTGTCCGGGGGAGTAGGATGCCGTCGGCCAAGATGATGAGGACGCGGCCGGAGATGGACGGCGGCAGCCCGCCGCCTTGGCGGAAGAGCTAGCTCCTCATCACCGAGTTGCACCAACGCCATCTTGGTTTAGGTGCACTTGTGTAACATCCCAAAAATTTCAAAAAATAGTAAAGTTGAAAATTTAGAATTTTAAAAATGAAATTGAGTAAACAGTTAAACTAAAACCAAGATTTTCGTTTTAAATATTATCTATTTCTCCATTTTCTAGTTGGTCAACCAAAATAAAAGAACAAGTTGCTACATTAAAACTTTTTGGTCAAAATAAACAAACTTTGAAAATGAGTTGAGTGGGTAATCTTACAATTGAATTCCCATCTTCTCTAAGACCTTTTCAACCATAATAATTATTCTTGAATTTTGGGTTTAAAAGAAAAACCGATAAATGAAATGAGTAAATGAGTAAAAGTAAAAAGGTAAAAGATAAAAGTAAAAGGCCAGTAAAAATGCCATTAAACTATGGGAATTATTCACCACATCTTTTCAGCTGTCCAAAGATTTTTAATGATTTAAGTAAAAGAAGTAAATAATAAAGCGACATGTTTTAACTTCAAAATAGTGACATGACAGAATTCTTTAAAAATAATAAGAGCTTATATCTCACTGAGAATTTTATCATGTCTTCCTCATAACATACTTAACTCATGGTAAAAATATCAAAAACTAATAATTACTTTTATTGCCGTTTAAAATTCAAAAATAGATATCACTTAAATCTGAAATCTGCAATGTCAGAATTTTTATTAAATAATGGAGTAAAGTTTTGAGCTGAAAATTTTACAGAAACATCCTTAGCTCAAATTAATTTGAAAAACAATGTTTCAGAAATAATAGACTTTATTTACTCTTAAAGAAAAATAAAAAATAGTAACAAGGATTTGGAGCAGTCAGTCTTTTAATTGCCAAATCCAACACCTTAATGAAACTCAAAGAAAACTCAAGCAACATGCTATAGAAAATAATTTTTTAAAATATTAGAGACCAAAAGATGAATAAAAAACAATTTTGCAGAATTTTGGCACATCATTTATATAGCTTAAAAATTCAAAAACAGATTGAAAACCAGTCTAGTTTGGTGAATTACTGTTCTCAAATGGCATCAGATATTGAGATGAAACTAAAGAAAATGGAAAGTAGATCTTCTAGGCTGCCTACTAAAAATTTACAGAATTTTTCATCTGAGTTATCACCACTTACCAAGTCGCCCAAATGACATGTCAATTCAAGACCTAAAATCGTTCAATCACAGACATCACCGATTCACTCGATGAATCCTCGGGCTAAGCCTCGGCCGATGGTCCCACGCATGCACAGGCCGCTGGCCAGCCCTCCTTCCTTCTCTCCTCCCTCTCTCCCTCTCTGCTCTTGCCGAGTCTTTGCCACTCGTCTCTTTTCTTCACACCTGACGCCCAGCGATTTTTTTCCTCCACGCTGCGGCAACAACGTCAAGGCCCGTCTTTGTCCGCCTCCACCTTGCCGTCTCGCCCAGTGCAATAAACACCGGAAGCCAGCCTCCTCAACCCTTTGCTCATGCTGCTTTGCTCTCATTCTTGTGGAACTCACGGCCAAGCACAGACCGAGCCAAGCCATCTTCTTCCTAGCGCCAGTGAAGCTTCGCTTGTCCCATTCCATCGCACATCACGCCCTTCACTCCCTAAGTTTTCCTGTGTTTGCTTGCAGCCTCACGGCCAGACTCTGCCACCTCCTTCTTCCCAGCGGTGAGCCGGCTCCCAACCGAGCCAGGCCTCATTCAGCGAAGCATTCAGTGAGCTCGCCATCTCGTTCTTACCTGACCATTGCTTCATCTCCGGTTGCCGCTTTGCATGCAGCCAAGCCGAGCCTCGCCGCCATCTTTTCCCAAAGACTTGCAAGCATCTCATGAGAGGAGCTAGCTCATTGTGTCTGCTTCCTCCTTGATCGCCTCCGGTGAGCTCATCTGCCTCTCCTCTCGTGCACTCACTGCCCAACAAATCTCCCGAGGTTGTCTTGTGCATGCATGCAGAATCGCCGCCCAAGAACCTCCCGGTCGAGCCATCTCATTCCTGCAGTCACCTCTTAAGTCTCGCTAACCCAATCAAAGCCAAAACCCCATCGCCATTGTTGTTTGTCCGTGGAGTTCTAGGGTTGTGAGGGTAAGCTCAAGTAAATATGCAAGGAACCTTAACACAAGCAAATGCATGGCGTAGTGGTAGTGCACCGTGCTTGTATTCAGCAGATCCTGCGTTCGATCCTCACATCTCGCACTTAGTTTTTTATTTTTCTTATTTTTGCTTTACGCAATAAAAGACTTATAACTTTTGCTGTGAAACTCCGACAATGCAAACTCAATTCCTAATCTTGAGTTACTCGAAAGATTCGAATATGCAATAAAAGTTACACGTTGCTTGCTGCAAAAACTTTTAATTAGGAGTTGAATGAAAGCCATGATTTAAGTATTATGAAGGAACTATGATAATCCTAGCTCTAAAAATTATGAAGTAATCCAGCATGCTCCTGCAATCTCAAATGTCCCATTTCTGTAAAAAGATTTAGGATTCAATGTGTTTTGTATCAAAAAGTTGATTGTGCCAAGCCTTAATATCATGCAAGATTCAAATAGTTAAAATATGGATTAAATGAACTCAAAAATTGGTGAAACCAGTTTGGATGCAATCTTGGGTTTGTATAGATTACCAGTATATAAAAACATTTAAGTTTCACCTTGGTTTGCCATATTTTCTCACTAATCAAACAAGCGATCGGTAAAAGCGGACGATTGGCGAAGCGTCATAAAAGAACCCCAAACTCGATAAAACCAAATGCTATAACCCTAAAATGTCATATAATTGTTTGCTGTGGGAAAATGGTATCATAATGAATAATTTTGAGTTAGGTCATATTACGTCGCAATGAACTTCGGTATGAAAAACGTCTTTAACGAAGGTGAAAAATCATGAAACCAACTTTAAAACACTCTTAGGGTTACCCTCAGCTTATCCCTGAAAAATGGTTAGATTATCCCATAAGGTATGATCGCAATCGAAGAATGAAAACTGGACCGTAACTACGCGAATAATGTGATCATATAAGCCTTTTTGGCAACCCGTAAAATATCTTATATACATCAAAAATAGCGAAAGAATAGCTGAGTAACATTCTATGATACTTATACTACCATGTTCTGGAAAAATATTTCATTTACAACCTTCTTATCATATAAAACTAGTTGCTGCAAATACCTTAAGTGACCACAAACTGCACATTTTCAGAATCACTTAAGCACTTTCGTGGCTTGTAAAATTACTCGCCAAACATAAAATTTTGGGAAATGATCCAGAATCATACCCCAGTATATGAACAACCAAATTATGTCAACATATCTTAATTACTACTTACTTATCAAATAAATTATGTTAACATAAAAGCCCTAAATGATAACATCGTCGAACCGCTTTTGCTAACAAGAAGAGTAGAAAGTTTTAGTCAATGTTGCCGCAAGACAAGAAATCATCCTATGACTATATAATAACCGCGAATAACTTTAAATGTCAGATCTAACTTGTAGGAATTGCTCCATGCATGAACACTTAAAGATAAGCACTATTCAAGCAAACCTTTAAGTGAATGTTTTGCTTTTATCAATCCAAACAATTTTAGCATCTTGAATTCGAAATTGAAAATACCAAAATCCACCATGACCTTCTTGGTAAGATTTAATTTGGTAATTTTTATCTGATTTCTTTTTGTCCCATTTTGATTCGGTGTTGTTTGCTTTTGTCTCGGTTCTTATTATTCAACGCGTAGAAGACGATAATTCGGATTCGGTTATTAACGACATCGACTTTGATCCGGATTATATTCCTGACGACGAGCAACCAGGCAAGCACCTCCTTTGACCATTTTGATCCCATATTTGCAATGATATTTTGTTTTATCAAAACTATATGCATGCGTGTATGTTTTAAACTTGTTATATTGTGGGTGATGGTAGCTAAATCCAATTGTTGCATTCCCATTACCTTGACATTTGAATCACTGCCATTGTAACCTAGTAATGGTGTAGACAATAATTAATGTCACTTGGGTAAAACTTGCGAGATTAACATGTGTATATGCTTAGACTTGCTCATTAGATTGGTTTCAAAATGATGGGAGATGTTTCAACTACATTGAGCAAACTTGTTTAATTTGAACGAACCGAGGTATGGTTTCCGTGTATCTTGGTAAAATCAACTCAAAACTTATGATTTAAACGCAGGCGAGTTATTACTTAACTTGCGGCGTGAAACGGATCTCACGCGTAGTTAGGGAGATTCTCGCTGGGTCGATTAAGGACCGAACTTGATGCTATCATCTAAGTGAATTCGTGCAACCACAAGTTCGGTATGGGGCGGACTGGCTAAGTAATTTGTGCGTGTCGTTATTAGCTTCGCCATTGGGTTGTGTGGGGTCGGTAGACCCTTGCAAAGCGCAAGAGGGGCTCTGATCAGGCGGTTAGCCCTAACAAACCGTGAAACCTTAGCTGCGAAGTTGGTAGCGGTGTCACGCATTGTAAAGGCCTTGTCATGATCTCTCTGCCGACACACCAAAGGAAGTGTGTTAATAGCTTGGCATTAAGGGAAGATCATGTCTTGTGGGTAAAGTGTACACTCTCTGCAGAGATTAAAATCTAATTAATTAGCCGTGCTCACGGTCATGAGCAACTTGGGAAAGTAATGTCAAGTATAGTCTTTTGTTTTTGCTGAAACTTTTGGAAATGGTGTTGGAATGAGTTGGTGGATTGGGAAGCCATTGGTGGCTGTTTTTACTTGTCATTTGCAGCCAAGGAGGGCTGTGAATTGCTGTATACGAATTCTACTTACTGTTATTTAGCTTCATATTAAATGCTCTTTACAAATTCGTTACCGTTTTATGAATCTTTTACTTGCAAACAAAATCTGCTTTATGCTGAAATGAGATTAGTGTAGAAGCTTAATTCCTTGTTCTAGCTGGCATTTACTGTATTTCCATACACTAAAGTCTTGCGAGTACATACGTGTACTCATGGTTGATTAATCTAAACAATATAGACGAAGGTACGGAAGAGTGCCCCGACGACTCTTGCTTCGCTCCGGGGTTCGACGATCATGTTGACGGATGAACTTGGACTTCTCCAAGTCGGTTGCCTTTGGGTTTATGGATGGGCATACCGCTGTCCTACTTTTGTTAAACATGTTATTTCCGCTGCACTTTACTTTTGGACTTGTGATATTTGGCTGGTCGGCCACTACTTGTAATATTAAGTAGTTGTAATAGTTGAAGTTTATGTTTATGCCATTCCAACTGCTTAGATTCATGTGTATGTGTTGCGATACATCTCGAATGTGGGATATGTGGGTGCTAGGCGTTGATCTTGGGAACTAGCACTAGACACATATCCGCACTGAATTGTCATCAACCATCAATGCATACACTCGTGCGGCCGTCGTTCTTTGGCTATTGCTCTTGCTCCCTTGGAGAGTGCGGCGATACCAAGGTCCCGAGACGGATGGCGAATGCTATGCGTGGATGAGTTGGTCTCAATCCGGTATGGTTGTTCGAATGGAATCGAAACTCCCATGGACGCGTAAGTGTGTGCGGTGCGACTATGTGGCTCATATTTGCTTGAGTGAGGGCCATTTAGTCAATACTCCGTGCACGGGACTTTTGGGTGGCAGTGAGCATACACTTAAGTGGAGTATGGGTGTCACCTCTAAGTCCAACGCACGTGTGAGGATCGATTCATATTTTCGGGTGCCCACAACTTGTACATTACAGTACATTGTACTCTTCAATTTTTCGTGTGTAACTCAATCCAATTCAAATTGAAATGCATGTTAGTTGGAATTAAAGCAAGTCTACAAGCTGTTGTTGTCTTGTCTATCACAGTTTATAGAAGCTAAATATATGACTATATATAAAGCTTACAAAGAAGCCTTTCGTCTGAGAGGTTTGATTACTGAGATTTGTGGAAATACATCATGCACTATAATATTTTGTGAAGTACTATTTACCTTAAAAAGGATATGATGTTCCATAAAAAAACAAAACATATTGATGGCAGATATCATCACATTTGAGGTGTCATTGCTTAAGATGACATTAAAGTTAGCAAGATAAATACCTATGGTAATCCAGTTGATACGATGACAAAGGCAATTCCAAGTTTCCAACCGCTAAGTGTGAGCTTTGCTCAGATTTAGTTGGTATCACTCAGTAGTCCTTTTGTATTTTTGGCGTATAAGGTGTTCACGATGATTTGTTTTGAAAAAAGTTGCGTTATAGTTTGGCTAGAAGAGGAATTCATCTAAGGTAGAGATTGTTAAAATTGAGGGTGATATGAATTCATTTTATACACCATCTCAAATTTACTCCTACACGGAGTCTAGCGTGCATCACTCTATATATGTCACTATAGTCCATAGGAAAAGCAAGAACTTCGTTGTAAACATTTTCTCATATAGTGATCATCTTCATGTGCCCATGATTTTTTTCCTACAAGAGTTTTCCACGTAAAATCTGTATTTCTTATTCCTTTGATCCTATATTTTTACCATGTGTTTTGTAACGAAGTTCATCCAACCGTCCATCTCGACCCTGTCTACCCTCCCCTCCGATTCCTCCCTCTCTCTCTCTCACCTTCTTCCCCTTCATCACCCCCACTGTCTCCCCTCCACCATTATTGCTACTGTCATGCTGGTCATAGCTCCGTGTGTCTTATCCGCCGCCCTCACTTTTGCCCATGTGTCTCTTACAGCTGGCGACGAGCTCACTACCTCGTCATGTCACCGATTCCTCCTCCCCCGTCGGCCACCTTGGCCAACCTAAATGTTCTCTCAACCCTCCCCTAGCTGTCTCTCCCTGTAACACCGCCCTCTGTTGTCGCTGTCCACACGTGAGAGTGAGCAAGAGCGAGTGAGAGAGAGCAGGATTGAGTAAGAGAGAAGAAGATTTCGAGAAAGTTTCGAGACCAAGTTTCAACAAATTTTAGATTTTTGGACTCAAGTTTCAACATAAAAGTTTCTAGAAGTTTCAATAGGTTTCATAAAGTTTCATTGAAATAATAAAGGAAAAAATCCCCGTCATGCTCACCTGCGACCGCCACCCTCGCTCTTGCCACTCTCCAGTACCACGGCCTCCCCCCTTGCTCACCCAAGGGGGTGAAGCTAGAGCTCAAAGTCGCCCGTGGTGCACACAGTAGCAAAGTAAAGCCATGAGCCGACATAGGGTCGTGGGATCTAGCGGATTCCATTGCCAGCAACAAGATGACTGGATCCAATGGATCTTATCGCCAATGTCCTCCCATGATGCCTGCCATGCTTGCCATGCGCTTAGGCCTTAGCATTACATTCGCTCTAGCCTTACGTACTATGCTCGCCATTCACTCGGGCCATACCGCTACACTAGGTGCACTCTTGCCGATGCCCCACCTAATGTGCTAGCCAGTGGTGGAGTCAGGCCTCGAACACCCGAACCATGACCTAAGGCCTAGGATCAAAAGCCTAGCTTAAATGGGCTAGAACAATTGGTCCATGTCAACCATAGCCTGAGAACAATTCACTCGCACCGTGGCTTTGGCCATAGGCTAGTTCCATCCCTAGTGCAGTGCTAGCTGTGTGCTTGAGTCACACCGCCACACCCCCCTATCCCCATTTGCTGCTAGCTTGCTTGGAACGAACATAGAGAGAGAGAGACAACCCGAATGGTCGTGTGCAAGCGACATAGTGAATGCATAAGGTCTTGTGTGGGTTGGATGATAAGATGTTGTGTGGTTGATGATTACAGTAGTTTTTGTTTTGTATTTGTCACTATGTGAGGTTTTAGGATTTGACGATAGAATATAATTCATCATTTATATAGAGTAGCAAATTCATTTCATGCCATTTTTAACGGTTTTGCCCCTACATAAACATTTATGCCCATCTTCCAATCCTCTCGTCTTTTCTTGTTGCACCGACGCCGGCGTTGGTTGGGCCGTACCTCGTTAGCGGTTGTCCGCGTCCACCCTCCACTCCTCTCTTCCCTCCACCGCATAGCCATCCCCTCCGTCCATCGCCGTCACGCGTCCCCCTGCGCGAGGTCGCCGCTGTCGCCTCCCCTCCTCGTCGCCTGCTCTCCGTCTCGCCGCGCGCTGCCCTGCCCACGAGGTGTTCGACGGGATTCACAGCTCGCCGGAGGGCCTACCGCACGGTCCGCCCGTCGCAGCCACGCCTCCCTCCACGCGAGGCTCCTCCTCGCCACCTGCTCGCTGACCCGACGCCTCTCCTCCTCGCCACCGGCTCTCCGTGGTGGTGGGGAAGAGGGCAGGTCAGGTGGATGGGAAGGAGGCGGTGGAGCGGGATCGGTTCTAATGAGGGAGCAGAGGCGGAGCTCGAACTGCGTGATGGAGGTAGAGGAGGGGAGGGGATGCAGTGAAGAGTGGGGAAGAAGAGAGGAGTGAGGGGAGGAAGAAGAGGTAAAATCGTCATAGGCAGGGGCAAAATATTCCAAGTGGCAACGTCTGAACTGGATCTTGTATGGAGTAGCAAATTCTGAATTGTAATATACATGATGGCAAATCCCTAAAACGTTTTTCTATGCAGCGCAAATACTGGATTATCCCATTTTTTCGTAGTAACAGTACATTGCATTTTCTTTGAAAACAAGTTCATTGGAATAGTTTATCCACTTCATTTCCGGAATAGAACAGAAACAAAGTTGTGACTGAGAACTAGTACCTCGCAATCTCATCAAGAAGATTGCCCCAAAAAAATTCTACTACCATGCATTATTTGATGTCACCAAATTCACAAAAATGAAGAGGAAGCTGTGAAGCCATTATTGCAATATATCAAAAATAGATCATACATTTTAATTTGTTCTCCCAGTTTGCATAATCTCCTCTTGCCCAATATCGAGAATGCTAGCACTGTTAAATATTTGAAGTGCTTCTCATTTACCCGTTTATATCTCACCGCTGGAGCAGGGAAACTTCAACGATTTTTACTCTGTTCAGCACTTGATGAGCAGCAACGCCGACGAACAGGAACTACCCCATATTTTGCTCAAAATTTCAGGTAGCAGCCAGATAACAAAAGCATTTCCCAACAATGACTGGCAGACGTCACTATCTTTTCTTCAGATTCCAAAACGATGGATTCCTCTTAGGTACGAGCACAAATTTCTGTATATCTCATAAGAGACTGCAGCAAATAAACACATGCAATCAATAATCTCTCCTAAATATTTCTGTTCGATGTGTATGACCAGTACTCCTTGACGAGCTCACGAAAGAGAGATCCTTCAGTCTCCATGAGCTTCGTAGGTTTGTCATATTCCACAACTTTCCCTGGAAGTGGATGTAGCTCATTAGTATGGACTACAGAAGTAGATGCTGCAATACCATCTTGATACAGATTTTTGGTAATCTAAAACAACTGAACAGAAAAGAATTAAGCAGAGGGTTAAGACAGTGCAGTCTAGATTTATTTTTCACGGTGTGGCAGAAGTATAGTAAAAGTTAGTAGACATACATCGCTGCATAAAAGGCTAAAGAAGTACATGGGAAAGCGATTGTTCACTCCATCTAAAGTACATCTGGTTTCAGGCATAATTACCACATTCCAGATTAAATGATGCTGATTAACAAGACTAACTATAACAAGATATCACGGTATTTGTGGTAAGTTGGTGAGAAGAGAAACATACCATCGCTCATTGCAAGTACCCTAGTGCAGTCCATTACTGTCGGTATACGGTGTGCGACTGTAATAACAGTGCAATCTTTGAATTCCGTCCTGATCGTTTTCTGAAGGATAGCATCTGTTGCATTGTCTATAGAAGCTGTGGCTTCATCGAGAACTAAGATACGACATCTTCTCAAAAGTGCACGGCCCAAACAGAAGAGCTGCCTCTGGCCCATGCTCCAGTTCGACCCGTCTTCCACAACTATATGACAAGGTCTCGATCAGTTCTACGAATAAAATAATTCCAGATATCATGCAAGAAATGAATATGACAAATACACCTAGGACTATTGACGGTTTGACAAATCTGGTGGCACATGTACTTTAACATTTTGAATTCTGAAATGACTTGAGGAGAACTTTCTGTTTGACAATGGCTCAGTTAAGGACAAAAGATGTTTTGTTAAGTACAAAATGAATTCCAGAAATCAAAGCATATACGCAGCAAGGGCTCTTACCAAGTGAATCCAATCCCTGTTCCTTCTCCTGGACAGCTTCAAGAAGTTGACATTTGTCAAGAACCTGCAACAGAAAAGTAAATAACCAGTTTAGTTATTCTTTTGAAGATGTCCATATAATATAAAAAAGAGAAATACGTGCATGCCTAATTCAGTTTATTCATCCCATTTTGATAATCTGCTGAACTTTCTGAACTTGTTAGGTATTACATCACTGTAACTAAGCTGACTTGTCATGGTCAACAAAACAGGACCCGCCTCATTATGTAACATTACATCAGGTTCTTTCCGAGTAACCCTTTTACATGGCAAACTTATCTGATTATTGAATAGGATGAGAAAAACATCACAAATAGCTGTGTTCATTACACATCTTACCTCCCATATTTGTTGATCTGAGAATTGCCCGAGGGGATCTAGATTATATCTTACAGTACCCTGAAAAAGAGTAGGATCTTGTGGAATGACACCCAAACATGAACGCAAGTCATGTAATCCTATTGTAGTGATGTCCACAGAATCTATAATTATTTTCCCTCCAGCTGGCTCAACAAGACGAAACAATGCACCAATTAAAGTAGTTTTGCCACTCCCTGTTCGACCAACTATACCAATCTTATCTCCACCTTCAAACGTGCAAGTGATTCCATTTAGTACAAGGGGTGCATCTTTCCTATACCTAATCTGTCGAGCAAAAGATCAATCACATAAATTTGTTAGAACTTCTAAAAACTTTCATCTTGTAAGGCATACATGCAACTATTTATATTTGATTACCTTCAGATCTCTAAGCTCCACACTGCCAACTTGGGGCCAATCTGATGCCGGTCGGTTTTCTTCAATTACTTCTGCTGCTTCACTTTGTATGTCCATGTACTGGTTCACCCGCTCCACAGATATTATTTGACTTGCAAGGTTGCATTGGTTTTGAATAGAGAAAACAAAGGACGTATTTAGGGAAAGACCATAGGACAATGCCATTCCTACAAAACCTGCGCAAGTATGAACGTGAGTGATTAGTTTTTCTGATGGCAATTTATTTTTTTCATAACCTGAATAATATCAAATGCTTATTTTAACTGACTCCGGCACCTACAAAATAGTATCACTAAAACTGCATTTTCACAAAAAATATACAAACATTGGCATGAGATCCTCGGAACAAGTGGTAGCTTGAGAAATGTACAGCGTTTCATATTTCATCAGATCATCCTGCCCGGCAGACATGCAACAACTAAAATTTTACTTGCTGCATTCATCATTATCAAGTACGTCTTTCATAACAAGCTGAACTTTTTCATAACTCAATATCAGGAGGCAATGAAAACATAGAAAAAATTTTCTTTGCTGTGCATCTAACAACTTATTGCTAATCAGATGCAAGAATCAATTGTCATAGAGCTTTCTGTCTACTTTTAAATTTTGTCCAATGTCTTCTTCACTATCTTAAATATTCCGGTTGGTGATCATGGTGGTGAGTCTGCCTCCAACCTCATCATTCCACGTGCACCGACTGGTGGGCCCTGACTGTCAGAACCATGCACCCAAAGCCCCAAAATCCTCGACACCCTCCACTCCGCCTAAAATTTCAGAAAATGACACTCAATTCGTGTGTCTACTACGGTATGTGTATATACATGCGGGTATCTCGAAGTCATGATTGTGGGTTAAGGTGTCAAATACCGAAACACGAATTTTAAAGGATATCAAAAACCGAAATCTCTCTCGCTCCGCACCCCAGTCTCTCCTATCCCCAAGCACCCCTTCCTCTTCTAAACACGGCTGACGAGCTTGGGAGCTCGAGGAAGGATGGAGCTGCATCGGTCACGAGCTCAAGGAAGGATGGATCTGGCACCGACGAGTTCAAAGATAGCCGTATCAGCCGCCAATGGGCATGGGGAAGGATTCGGAGCCGACGGGGGTTGAGTGCTAGGATGATGTTGAGGTTGGCACCGAAGCACTGCAGCAACACAAATTTACTACGCCCCACCGGATCCAAGCAGCAGGGGAGGATCGATCCAGCAGCGATGTGCTCAGCCTAGGGCAGGTAAGGGGGCAGCGTCGGGGACGACAGAGTCAGGGCAGCTAATATGATTTTTTTTGTTGTAGCAAAGCACGGCAACCAACTAGTTTAAAACAATTTAACAATGAGGTGATGCTTGAGCTTACTATAACCTGCTTACCAGGGCTAAAAGTTTCTGGAGGAAGAAGAGCCATGACAAAGGCAGAAATAGAAAGAACTGCAGCACTCATTGTTTCAAGGCGTTGAATCAACCATTCAGTTGCTGCAAAATTATAGAAGTATGGACCGGCATTCTTGTCAACGAGCTCCAAATTTTTAGCAAAGAAACGATCTTCTTCCTCAAAGGCCCTTATTGTTATAGCCCCTGAAATCGATTCACCTAAGTGATTTGCTAGAGCAGACTTGGTAGTGCCATTGATCCGCATCAATTCCTTAGCCGAGGCTAAATAGTACCTCTGCAGGACCAAACATAACAGATTTCAGTCAATGCGACGAAAGCAGTAGACTGTTTCACCCCTTGGATGAAAATAGCAGCAGATCACATCACTTGGTTAATGAAATAAATAAATGGGGTTTATCCATAAGAAACAAAGCCACACAAAGTTACCTGCAACCTAATTGCCAAAACAATCATAGGCACTGAGACAAACAGAACTTGCCATGTAACAACAGCCAATACCCCCAGATTGCTATATGTATTTAAGCTGGCACTAATGCTAAACATGAAGGCGAATGGAACATCAAGGTCAACGATATTCAAATCTGAAGAAACCTGCATGAGAAAACAACTAGTTAATCCATTAATTGAAAAACTCCAAATATAAAATGGAACTGTGATTTTAGTCTTTCCCATTCGTTTAAGAATTCTTACCCGGCTAAGTACCCTTCCTAGAGGAGTAGAATCAAAAAATGACATCGGTGCACGGAACAAAGAATTAAGCAACTGAGAAAATAAGGATCTTGATGTCTGGATCCCTAGAGCAACGATGGACAAAGACCTTGATAGCAAGAAGAACATTGTGCAAACTCCAATACCAATGTACACAGAAATTAACTTCAGTGTACTAACACTAGGATTTTGGACATTAGCAGCCATCCATGAATTCTGTGATATTTGCCCAGATATGAAAATTATGTGGGAAATAACACAAAGAGAGGCATACAGGAAGCCTTTGTTCTGACGCAGGTATAGCATATAAGGCTTCAGACCTGTATCCCCCATCTCTCTTTCCTCTCTCTTGATCAGTTGATCTGCTGGTGATGGCTTCACAGACTCACAGCTTCCATGAATGCCATTTGTCTCCTTTGTTAATATTTCCTTTTCTCCGTGTGGGGCTACATTGTTGAGATCTGAAACACCAATAGTATCTTTGTGGGCATTTACAAGGTCCTGAAATTCTTGACAATATGCCAATAGATCTTGATAAGGTGCTGCCCGAATAATCTCCCCATCAGACATTAACTGCCAAAAATGTCACTAGTTTTAAGTTACATTAACAAATAAATACAGTCGCTACAATAAATCAAAATCATAGAAGCACATATATCATCACATGGTTTTTTTTCGAAAGTGGCGGCGGGAGAGCTGCAGCGATTTCCATTTAGTATAGTAATTATGTAGAGGATCATCCGATTATCAGTTGGAAGGTTGAACCATTGAAACCGTGTTAATGATGGGTGGGAAAAAACAAGAACCAATAGATTAAATATGAAAGCTTGATTTTTGCAAAAGAAACACACACACACACACAGACAGAGAGAGAGAGAGAGAGAGACCAGAATGGAGTCAAATACGGGTAGAAAATCCACTTGGTGGGTCACCAAAAGAATAGTCTTGTCTGATAGAGCTCCCATGACATATTCCTGTCAAACAAGAGCATTAAAACAGGTCATAATCAAATAGTACTGCAACCTGCATCTGTTAATATGATCCTTACGTTAAAGAGACTTGTTGCTGTATGGGCATCAACAGCACTGAAAGGGTCATCAAGAAGATAGATGTCTGCATTTTGGTATAGTGCACGAGCAAGCTGAACTCGCTGCTTCTGACCACCGCTAAGATTTGCTCCTCTTTCCCCGATTTGAGTACGGTCTCCATATGGCAACATTTGAAGGTCCTTGACCAAAGAGCACCTAGCAAGTGTTTCTCGATATCTTTGCTCATTCATCAATGATCCGAAGAGAATATTATCTTGCACAGTTCCTGTTTGGATCCAGGCATTCTGAGAAACATACGCTATTTTCCCACAAACTTGAATCTGAAATATTTACATAAAAGATTATCATTTGGATATTAGATTCTTATGAAAAGGAACTAATTGACAATTTGACATACTTCATGTTCGCAAATGGCAACTAATATCAAACAAAACTATCATAACTTAGCAGGACCTAACATGATGCAGTTGTCCACATGCTGTATTTTGAGAAAGAAATTAGCATGTAAGGCTCTCAGGTCAAGTGCACATAGCAATATTGTGTTCCTCAACTATTAGGCAGTATATTTTGAATATGGCCATTTATACTTGCAGTTGAGTGGTAAAGTTAATAAAGATTACAAATTTGCAATTGATAAGAAGGGAAATTAATCAAAGTACCAATAGTTACACTAGCCATTAATCTTCTTAAAAATGCACAGGGATAACAAAATCACATGAAAACCTCACAAATTGACAGCTCTGTGATTTTCTATGTCGAAAAAACGAAGGTAATAGAAAAGGCATACCGTGCCTTCAGTTTTGGGGACCTCCCCAAGTACTGCAGCCAAAAGTGTTGATTTTCCCGATCCTACCTCGCCACAGATTGCAACCTTCTCTCCAGCTTTGACCACCAAATTTATATTCTTTAGAGTTGGTTTTGATGGGTTCTCATCCCATGAGAAGCTGCAAGAGTTTATCACTATTGGGTACTCGGTGCTTACACAGTATTTCTTCCTAACTTGCCCAGTCAGCTCAGGTGCATCAAGGAACTTTGTTATTCGAGTGAAAGCAACCTTAGCTTGTATCACAACTCCAATAATATCCGGTATCTGCCTAATTGGATCTTGCACGAGACGCAGAGTTGCCACAAATGTGAAGACGTTGCTAGCATCAAGAGGGATTTTCAAAAGACAGCATGTTAGAAAGGTTGCTGCCGAAACCAAAACAGGTGATGACCAGAACAGGAAACTGTTGTATGCCCGCCTAAGCTGGAATGCTGACAACCACTTGTACTCAACCTCCCTCAAACCCTCGATGACTTTCTTGAAATGAGTTTCCCATGCATAAAGTTTCAAGACCTTCATATGAACTAACGACTCAGACATGGCCTTCAGTCTCACATCTTGTGCTTCCATAAGTTCACTCTGAAATTTATGTTGCAGTTTGGCTAGTGGAGCATTGCAAAGTACAGTGATAATGATAACAACCAACGATGAAATCATAGCAAGACCAACTGCATTGTACAGAATTGCCAGAGCAATGCAAAGTTGGACACTTGTTGACCAAGTCTGATGGAACCAATAGGGGAATTCTCCAATACGGTAGGCATCGACAGTCACATAGTTCATAATTTCTCCAGAAGAATGCTTCGTCTTTTCTGAGTTTGATAGCTTTTGTTGCTTCTTATAAACAGCTGCTGACAGGAATGACCTCACCTGGAGTCCTAATCTCCGAGTGCGGAAATACCACTGCCTCTGTGACAAAGATTCACAACATTTGCAAAAGAACATTGTCGCAGCTAGCACGTAGCCTTCATATTTAAACGTCGCTTTCCCAAGCGAAACATTGATGAATGCCCTGAGAAGCAATGGTCCAGCAGATAAGGTGAGCACCTTAAGCAAGGCAAAGGAACCTGAGACTATGATCCCCGCTTGTGACAAGACAAAATAGTCCAAAAGACTGATGGTGTGGCATGTGACAGCGACTGTTTCTTGCTGTTCATCTTCTCCAAGAACATCAAGTACTGGTTCTGTGCTCGATCTGTGGTGCCTAAAAGTGGCATGTCTTTGTCTTCAAGGGGCTTCTCATAACCCATCTTCATCAAAGGGTTCAACCACCAAAATGACATCAGGCTGAAAAAACCAGCTTCAGCAAAAGGAGTTACCTGACTCTCTGAATCAGCTATGTCGCCATCTGTCTCGGTGTACAGGGGATTGTATAAAGCATTCCCGATTCCTTCATAACCCTCTTCATCATGGCTGTGCCGAAAGCCATAAAGAAGAAGGAGAACTGCGCCTGGTAGGGATAGAACATCGAAGCAAGGCTTAATGGTGATCGCCTTCACGGCAACCATGTAAACAACTGAAGAACAACAGATGAATGCTGCGTAGAGGGTCAGCAAAACCAACCAAAATCGCACAAATGCCGCTCCAAGAAACTGGGGTCTGACGCTGAAAGCGAAGCTGGTAAGGATCAAAATAAATCCTTGAGACAATGTTACAAGCCACCAGTGTGGCAGGTAAACAGAAGCATCCCGATTGAAGTTACTCCCTAGCATCCATAGTCCCAAGCCAAGATAAACCAAACCCAAGCAGCCATTGAACACTACAGCAGCCAAATGTAGCGGTGAATTGAGCGTGACAAGCTGTCGCACCAACCCTCTACTCTTCCAAATTTTGACAAGCAATCGGAGTGCAAGTACGATGATGAGCACTGCAGCGATGCCAATCCCCACCAGATGATTCATGCAAGTGGAAGAGTCGAACATTTCCTTCAATGCACATGAGAATACATCTTGAGTGGAGCAAATATAGTTCCCACACAAGTTTATCGTCCAAGAACCTAAAGTATAATTACAAACTGGGTATTAGAGTCAGATTCCAGGTTTGAAGGAGACCTCACAAAAACTGACGGTCAAAAGGGAAGACTGATGATGTGACTATGTAGCATGAGAAAGGTGAGCAGAGAACTAACTTGTGAGGGAACCCATCTGTCCAATCTCTGTTGCACTGTCAGGTGGATCAGGTGCCCTTTCCAGCCCTGCAGCAACCATGGACAGAAAACTAGTTGGACCGAGCAAGATTAGAAATATTGGATTCCAGAAGAACTCATTAGTGACCGCAGAAATTTCGATGAACACAACACAAAGATCAGGGTCGCATAAAAAATCAAGGAACCCCAAAGCTGCAATGTTCTTCTTGATCAACTATCTACCTCACCATTCACCATGAAAAGAAAATACTAGAAAAAACGAGGATCAGGAGAAAGTAGAATCGTGTCGCCAAGAAAAGATCAACGAAAGGCCAAAAATCACGCCCCTCTATGGTCTATACCCGCGCTAAATCCGCAAGAATTGAATAGAGATCAAGACAATGCGCGAGCAGCTGGCGCAGAAGAGACTGCTCGAGCATCAGATACGGAAGATAACCCAAACCCCCCAAGAGGCTATTCCGGTCGGTTCTTGCTCTTCTCGAGCCCAGAGCCCACGCCCAAAAAGAAGAAGCAGCAACAACCGAGAACAGACTGACCACCGATCATAAGATCATTTTTTTTCCCTTTCTTTTCTGAACCAAGCGCAACCCCAAGAACCAGTTTCTTTTATTGCTTGCGAGCAGTGATTCCAGTATTGACCTTCCTATCGGCGGCCTCGTCGTCACAGCAAGAGACGCCGCCCGGTATGCGTATGAGCGTAAATGCGTAATGGATGCGAGCTTTCATTTACTGGCACTTGGGCAGACGGGCAGCAGCGGGGTGGTTCTTTATAGGAGGAGACGGAACGGGACGCACGCGGGATCGTTTTGCGCGCGGGAGTGGCCGGATTCCGTCATTGCTCACGTCGTCACGGCCAGCGCGGCGCGGCGGACGCGGACGTGCCGTGCCGCGCATCGTTTCGCTTCTCCTCACCGCCGCACGGCTGCTCCTGCTCCGCATTCGCTGCAGGTCAGGGGCGGAACTGTAGAAGCCCACCCGCAGCCCTGCAAGTTTTTTATACCCTCTCTTAAATAGGCCTAATAAAACAGTCCAGTATCAGTCTGATAGTCTCTCAATTATCTTATCATTTGTATTGTTACACACTTACATTATATCTGACTGTTAAACAAATGTTTGCAAATTTTGAACATGGTTGGCTTGTTAGGCTTTTGATGTTTTAGTCTTAGCCCTCCTCCTTCCAATTTTATGGATACGTCTCTGCTGCAGGTTTTCATGGCCACGGCGGCACGTGTTGCTGGAGTCGGTTGCGTGCGGTCGTTTTCTCTAGCTCCTTTGAAATTTCACCCGTGCATCTCCCAAACAAATGACGCCAAATTTGGTGATCTATCGGCATAACGTGGTACCATTGTCGTCAGATAAATCCGGTAACGTCGCTTCTACGTGGTTGTTTTCAAGTAGACCTGGGCAAAAATGGTGTGCGTGTGGCTGAGCTAGGACTCTGTATTCTACTCCCAACATCGTCGTATTTCATCATTTTTCAACTACTACCAGCGTACAATAGGATTGAGCCAAATCCGGTCTTGTTGGCGACTATTTGCAGCCGCACAATCTCGTTGGGCATCTCCAATTCATTTGCCAAACAAATGACGCCATATTTTATGATCTATCGACATAATGTGGTACAATTGTCATCAGAGAAATCCGGCAACACCGCTTCCATGCGTGTAGTTGTTTCAAAGTAGACCTGGGCAAACATAGCGTGCAGTCTATGTGGCTAATTAAGCTAGGAATGTGTATTCTATTTCTACTTCCAACGTCATCATATTTCGACCTGTTCGTGTATCTAGCCTCCGTGCTGTTATTTTTTACAAATCTAGCTCCCGTGCTAACCTTTCTCTCTCCTTCCATCTTCCTCCTCCACTCGCCGACTGTTCCCATCCAATTCATCACTGCTCCCTCCCTCTCCACTACACGCCACTATGTCGTCCCTCCCTCTCACGCGCGTTGCCCCTTACTCTGCCACACACCAACGCCGCCTCCCTTTACATGCACCACCCTTCCTCCATTGCGCCTCCTTCCCTTCCTACCTTTGCTCTATCTGCATGCGGTAGCTCTGTGAAGCTCTAGCGGCTGGAGCTGGTGGCAGTGGCCGAATCGGCACCATCCCTTTCCCATTCTCTCTTTTTTTCAAAAATAAACGGCAGGAGCTCTGCTATGCATTAAAGATAGGAAAATCCAAAATATCGACAGCACAACAAGGCTAAAGCCAGACTAACTAGGAAACAAAGGCAAAGGAAAACTCGCGGAAAAAAGGGTCGCTGACTCCCATTGCAAAAGACAGGCCCAAAAACCTGACGCTAGATGGCAAAGAAACGCACTCTGCCTTTTAGAGGACGTGGCACATTATTTAGGTTGAAAAGGCGCAGTTCTGGAGCGCCCTCCTTCTAGAGACAACATCTTGGATAATACGAGCAAAAACTACCATTCTCAACAATAGCCTAGGTGAGCATTAACATGAGAGAAAGAAGAGAGATCAATATATTTTATTGCTTGTGGCTTAAGGCTAAGGTCAACTCAATGCTATGGTCGACTTACAATTTTGGTTACAATGGTTAAGGTCAGCTACAAGATTTCCTCATGAGCCTTATATCCTATTTTTGCACATATTATGGATGTCTTTATAGGTTGGTATACTCGATATTATATTAGATGTGGTAAAGTCGATCAGTGTAAGTTTATAGACTGCATGCCATCTTCAAGACAGGTGGTTAATATAACATTTTGTTCTTTTCACAGGCACGTCAAATTTCTCAACTCCCAGCATTTTTCCCCACTATCAAGCCTCTTCTCATTGAACCATGGATATTATATAATTGGCATCGATCGGCCAAGCTAGCTGCTGCAATTACATTCCATGGAGATGGACGGTTGACGCAACAGCGAGTCAACACAGCCAGCAGCACCCAACAAACAAACAGCAAGCTAGCGAAATATTAATTGTTACTAGTTAGATGCCCGTGCGTTGCAACGAAAATCCAAACTCTCCGCATGAACTCCTAAGGCATGCATTCGTCAAGGTTTTCCATGCTACACACACGCAGAATTGCCCCCCAACCCCTAGTGACAAGACAATGCCATAAACCTTTAGGAAAAAAACAAATGACTACCACTACAATATTCTCAGTTTGAACTCTCTGGTTAATTCGGTTAAAACCGAAACCGTCAAGAACGACACGTTCAAAATAAACTACGAAAGCACCAAAGGTTCAATGCAAAAAGTTGAGTGCGCCTCTGTACAAAATGATGTGCAAGCAAGTCGTCGTCGTCGTCAGCCTCCACTCCATGAGGCGATATCAATGAGCCGAGCCGCCACGCTGAGTCATGCATGAGGAGCAGCAGAAGCTTACGTGGCAGGGCTCCTAGGCCGGGAAGTTTGCAAACTCTAATATAGTTATGATTTCTAGATCATCCTAGATCATCCTCGATCCAGATCGTTAGTTCTGTTATACCATAGGTAACAAACAGTTCACGCCAAACCTATATTTGTTTTCTAGAATATCACTCCAAAAAGCGGAACACAGAGGAAAGCACACTATTCATGCTTCAACAAAGCGTAAGGTCACAAGAATATGAAAATCTTCACAATACACAACAAAGATGACAAAATGTTACTACAGGTAAACCTGGCAGCGTCATTGAGTCTGCAAATACAGCTCTTGTTACCTGCCAAACCTCTCGGCTACAGATGCAATGGAAGTTCCTCAGTTCCTCACAAGATCAATAGTCTCTTCTATGATGTCTCAACATGCTAACTACTAAATGCAGACGAAAAAATGCAGAAGAAAAAACGCTTACAAAATAACTATCGAGACAAGATATATCTCTGTTAAACCGACATTTCTATGCTCAGCTGTTAGGTAGTTTCATATTAAGAACTTCTGTTGGTGGCTGAAGCGTGCAAACCATTTCTCTCGTCTTCCCCAAATAAACCTATAATCACGGTGATACGAAGCTTGAGCACAAATGCATTTACAGGTTGCCGTTAATGTCGACAATTTTGGAATATCTTAATGCGAAATTGATACCTGGTCCAGCGAATTTCTCAGCTTGCCCTCTATTTTTTCTATCATTTTCCCCATATTAACCAGATGCCCATCCGCCACAAAGAAGACCATACCCATCTGGAAGGACAAACAGATAGATGTAGGATCAGCTTGGTTGCATTTCATGTAGCTTAGACCTTCTGATCAAAGAAGAGTTGCATGAGATATAATATTGCTTATGCAACAAATTCACATACTGCTACACAACAGTTCCAGAAATATCGTATTGCTTGTTTTGTTTAGCACATATCTTCTTTTTTTCCTTTTTCGTCTTTCTACACTCTATTAAACCTATAACGACTTAGAAGCTTATTCGTGAATAATTCCTTTGTTACTTCCCCTGAATGCAGATATAGGTCGTCCGATAATCCATGCAAGTCAAATGTTTTTAGGGTTTGACCATGAATTCATAAAAAGGTATCTAGATTGGCTCACATGAAATTGGTATTGCTAGATTCATCATCAAAATACTTCCATTATCATTTGTAACAACATATTGTGACAGATATTAGTCATCAAAGCGGTGCCTTGGAGACCATGCTAATGTCGAAAACCTATACTTTCAATCGAGAGTGGCTTAAAGCTAGACCCTCATATTGACAAATAATCGATCCACTACAAGTATAAAGTTTATATTGATGGTGGCAACTGCTTACGCACACATTGCCCGAGTTCTAATTAAGAGACATCAATAGTTGTGGAAAACAGGGATTCTAGATAGATTTATCCTTTACATAGAACCTTGATTAATAGCGTATGCCCTTGAACTTTAACATGACAAAAAGTAAGAGGGTAAGGAAAGGGAGATATAACCTGCCACCTAATTGACCCTGACAAGTTGAAAGTTCCAGATTGCTTATTATTTGTTGTCAATGACAGCATCGCACTGCTGTTCAAGCAAAGAATGTGCCGATCCTTCCTCTTCAGGACCAACCTATCGGCATTACACAAAATTTCAATTGCTAAGTCAAAAAGTAACATAAAACAACAAAGAGGGGAGGAAAAACAGCCTAGTGATCGATAACTTCATGGCTCATAGCAACCATATTCGCAACAAGTTTGTTTTGCATTCACATGTAGCCACACATCTGAATGAGGCTCAATGAGCTAAACAAATTGATATTGCTCGTCGATTCTTTGCATTTGTAAAGATTGAGAAAACATGTATTGGTTCTAGATCAAATCCGAGTCGTGCATGTCATATTAATAGCTCATGAGTAATGTTTTGCAAACACGACACTGTGGCTACAAAATTTAAACAGTAGTATATGTACATAGTGATAGGAATTAGAGAGATAAAGAGCATGATCAGGCAAAGCTAATGTAAAATAGTGTAAAATAGAAGCATAACAGGCGCAGTAGGTAGACATAGCTAGGCACAATAAAAACTAAATAACTAAATGCATAAAGGGCATGAGTTATCAGCAAAATGGCATGTATATACTTAGCAGATTAATTCCAATCCTCCATGGAGGCACTCATCACAGTGAAGTATGGTAGAAACACCACCAGCAGAGCATCCAGAAAGAAGAGCCTGGTAGAATCCAGTTGCATCAGGCAAACAGAAATGGTTTCCCAAAAGCTAGAGAAAAATGATTAGTGTGGAAGGATCGGTGCTCGATTAGCATAACGCATTCCTTGGGCCATCAGATCTTCCATAGCACACGCCAAATACGCCGACCTCGAAATAAAGGCTGCAAACCTAAAGAAAGAAAAATTCGACAATGAATCGATGTAGTTCGTAAACAAAACAGAACAACATGTACAATATGTATTTCTTTTGAATGGAATGTGCAGATCTATTATCTAAGAGATTTAAATTAGTATTGAATGAAAATTGAATAATTGATATACCTGCTTTTTGAGAAATATTCAAATGAAGGGTTATCACTTATTATGGGTTAGGAGTTTACTTAGGTGAGATTCCATCTTTGGAAATCCTTCAAACATCGCTACATATTTGGTGAAAGTAACGTAGTAAAATGCAGAGACAGAATTTGCACTAACCACGCTATTCCTTCACCAAAGAAGGATCCACCATCACAATACCGAACCTTCACTGCTCCAGTTGTAGAAATCTAGGAGACAAGAAAACATCATTACAATTCCTCGACGAAGTAGCAACTGAATAATCAACATCTATTCTTTTTTTTTCTTGACAGAAAAGTAGCATGTGAACTGCAGCACGAGATAGAATTGATGAGAAGAATACCAGGATTTTCTTCAGGTCTATTACTCATTATCCCTGTAAACTGGAGTTGCCTCTCCATGTGATTTGACGACCCACGCCGACTGCCCTTGCGGAACACACAGCTTTTAACATCATTGCACTAGCCTCCACCCTGGAATTCCATACGAATCACCATAAGCTATTAATACTAAGAGATATATAACATCCCTAATAGTACTTAGTGCAATCTGCTCAAATTTATCTTAGTTCATATATATGCGAATCGTTAAGTATTACTCACCTCCAGATTGACAAGCCAGTTATTAGCTCCTGATCCAAACCCTCGGTGTAGGTGGAAACAAAAATTGCTTACGATGTATACATTAGCTAATATAGACACAAAAAAGAAAAGAATGATTTTGCATTTTCAATGAAGGTGTTCATATAACATCCCTAATAGTACATGTTGGAGTTTTTTGTTTGAAGTTCTGAAGGGGTTGTATTAACTGGAATGGAGAAAGAGGTGAATATTCCAAAACATATAGAGGTCTTAGGTATCGTGATCCTCTCTCACCTTTGCTATTTAACCTAATAAGTGGCAACAAAATGTGTTCTTACTTCAGAAGGGCGATATGCTAAAGAAAATAAACAGAAAGACAAAATGAAAAGGGCTTACCTGAAGTGCCATCACTCCAGTGGTTAGCTGTGTCATTGGATGAGTAGTTACAGGGAGAGCATCTATTGCCTTATAGACATGACCTACATCCACATCAAATATCAACTGCTTGAGAGAAAAGTGAAAGTGGAAAATGGAGCTTATATTTGTATATAATTCAATTCCATAGTACAGCATTCCTTGCCAAAGATTTTTCAAAGCTTGAATGTTCAATAAACTCAAATCAATTTCTCAAAGCTAAAAATTCAAATAAGTTAGACTTTTTTTTACAACTAAGCAGTTCTATAATACAGACGAAATAAAAGGAAAAGTGAAGGTTTACTTCGTGTATTTAGAATTCATTGACTTCATTTTTTTATCAGGCAATCTATTTGGAATATAATTTATATAAAACAAGCATGTAAGAATTGTGCATATTGGCATGATCTGCATCTTGAAATACTTCAGCATAGTAACAGCTTTGAGAACTCAAGAATATTTGAAAAACAGGGAGTATCAGTTCAAAGAGAGGAACTTAATTTTTCTGTCACCTTTTCAGACTATGAATCTAATAGAGAAATGCAATGCCAAAAAGGGCAGAGATTGATTTGTGAAATAGCCAATAAAACAGAAGAGTTTACTTACCAGGTCAAAGTTGATGGACTCAAAAGCCTCCACTAATGGCAAAACCTGTGCGCAAATTGGCAGTAGAAATTAAAAAAAAACACCCTAACACAGCATCATGTTCACTACTTGTTAGACCGGACGGAAAAAGAACACCAGTCAAGATGTTAGTTGAGACAAATCTGGACATGTCCTCAAAAGTCTAAATTGCAAGCATCTATCAAGGCGTTGTGGACCAAATTTCTAGTAGAAGAATCTGAAAGACAGATCAACGACACATTAGTTGAAGTGCATGGATTTGGTATGGTCCAATGCTGTGTCCATTGAGGTTCCGCACACTTTTTACTTCCACAAAAGCAATCAGGCAATTTAATTTGTCATTTTGTCACTTTACTTTTATCAGTGCAGAATGGGGAAAAAAAATCTGAAACTGCATGCACCTTGGAAAACCTTCCCATTAATTTCAACCTCATATGACTCCATGACTTCTTGGATTGCAGCACCGACATCACAAAGCCGTGCATCTATTCCAGCTTCCTGAAATGAAGGAAAGGATAAATCATTATTAAATAACAATGTATGGATGCTATTAGAGGAGAAAAATAATTTCAAATAACAATGTATACCAGATTATTAACAAGTGAAAATACAAAACTCAAATCAGACCCAAACAAATAACTACATAGAAGCAGCTAGAGAGATGATAGCACACACTGACAAACTATAATTGATTAAACAAAAGTAGATATTTCAACAAAGACCTATGAACGTGTCCCGTTGGAGCAAAAGGGACACACTCATCCTGCCATCAAGCAGAGCTCCTATCAGAAATGACATGTGCAAAGGTGCTTATGCAAATCATTCATTGGTATATCCAAGATCATTGACTTAATATAGCACAGCCTTCGGAGAGTGAATAAAAAATATGTAGAAATTACCTTGACTCCAGTATTTGTGGCATCTCTCGATGCTTGAAGCAATGGATCAAACATGGGATTGAATGCAACAGTAAATGCACAATCAACTATGTACCCTGGGAATGCAGAACATGGAAGCATTCTAGGGAATGCAGAACATGGAAGCATTCTAGGGGAATACCATACCAATTCAAGGAACACCCTGTTGGGAAGGCAATACCAGCTTGCAGTCCATTCTCCTTGATAAGTTTTCGAACCATGTTTTCCAAAGTTTCGCATAGTTCAATCATTAATCCTCTATATATTTTTTTACAACTAAGCAGTTCTATAATACAGATGAAATAAAAGGAAAAGTGAAGGTTTACTTCATGTATTTAGAATTTTTTTTAGCACCCTGCGATTAGCATGGTTAAGGAGCTCAACACAGCTGCTGGACAAATGTCTTTAGATTCTCTAAAACTTGGCAAATAGCAGAGGGTTCAATTCTTGCAAGGGTATGAATGATGTAGCACAAATGATGTCACAGTAAATTAGAATGCCAATTAACTTTCATACTGCAGACAAGAAGACCAAAACGACATGCATACGTCAGCATTGAGTGTACAATTCAAAGCCTAAACACAAGGTAAGGTTCATCAATGAAGATATATAGCTACCCAACAAACTTTGGATACGCTAAGCACTAAAAGGTTTCGACTGAGTTTGAGAATACGCTGGCGCAATAAACTTTGGATCTTTCTCTACAGCATCAGCATACTTCAAAATCACCATACACAAAAACATGCTTTCTTCCCTTGAAGACAAAACAGGACAAAAACTTCTCAGTGGCAGTACCATACCATTAAGCAATGCATCTTTTGCAAGCAAAAAAGAAAAAGAAAAAAAGAACCAACAGAAAAAAAGGAAGCATGATTATTTTAAACATAAGTTGCATGAAAACTTGACAAGATCAGAGAAGGTACCTGCACCACTTGAAAAAGGTCTTGCTAGAACTACCTGCCCACTGATAAATAGCAATGGACAGTCAAAACACAGTTACAGCTATTATAATCTAGCATACCGACAAAGAAATTCAGGAAAAAATTGTAAAATAAAGTACATACCGTGAGAACATACTATTGACCCCAGTGACAGCAATTGGCATTCCATACTTGGATGCTCTCTTGAAACCGTAGCTTCCCCTGACTTCTCGCAGTGAGACCTGCAAAAATAAAAAGATAGGATAGAAAACTGAAGTCAGCATAAAATAGGTATCCAAATTAAACAGGTGTAAGATTTTGATTACAAATGCATAACCTTGAAGGTCTGAAGCTCTTTTCCAGACTGTCTGTCTTGGAAAAAGCTTGAGCCTCCAACCCTTTTCCCAAACTCTCCATGAAGATCAGAACTTGAGACACCTGGAAGAAGACAGGACCACTTAATTTCAATCATAATAATAAAGCGTTCCATTAATAGGGAACAACATATGTATATACATATATACAGATATACAGAACTGCATTTATACATATATACAGATATATACATACATATGTATATACATATATGTGTATCTCTGTGTGTGTGTAGTGAGGAGGGTCAGTTGATTTACATGGTGAAGGAGTAAACAACAGCAATTCTGTGAGATGCTAGTTGTGGTCTACTGAGAAGTGAGAACTAAACAAGGCAGCATATATTTTAGTTTGACCATATGAATAATAGTAAGGGAAACAATCTGTATACACTGGATGAAAAAGTAACCGATTATAATTCCATTATCAGCATTTCAGTTTTTCGAACAAAAGAGGAACAAATGAACAGTCCATTTATATCATATTTAAAGGGTACATTTTACACTCATAAAATGAACACCATGCACTCTTCGCAACTGCAGAATTGAAACACAGGCAACTATGAAACCATACAAGATATACAGTGCCAGAACCTATATTTTGTAAATGCCTACCGATCCGCATGGGCCAAAACATTTCAACCACCAGCCGAATGGAGGAGCCAAAACACGAGCACGGTTCAAGAAGCTTGTAACATAAAGGTCAAGCAATATAATTTAAGCGATGTTTTACCAACTGTAGTATCCTTCACAGAAATCTCTGCTGTACGCTTAAGCATACTTCCCGAATGGAGCTCTTCCATTGTACCATTTGTAACATCAATTACATGAGTTTCTCCTGCAAATAAAAAGAATTATATATTTTTTAAAATTTTATGATGACAAGGGCTGCTGCTGTATAATATAATAATGAAAGTCTAGTTGTATATAATATGTGTATATCTTCAATAAGACAAGATTCAGTAGGATAGATTATCCCTTTATGAGCAAGGTCGTGAGTACTTGGTGAAGTGTTACTCCTATTTGTCTGAATTACCGATTCATCAACAATGCTACTACAAAGGTTATTGATTGGGCCTGCGTAGTCATCCAAATTGTTGGATATGAGAGGCTTGTTAATATCATCATCCTGAAAACAAAGAGCGATATCAATTAGATATATCACACAATTACATTATATGTGATCCTATGATATTATTTGTATATAGCTAAATTACAGCAGCAAAAAGTTTTCTTATCTTCTACGAGACAGTTCTGTAATGAAATGAAATGCGATACTTCATGCTCTTAGCAAGAAAATGGAGGTTTTATCAACCTATTACCAGTTGTTTGAGTGGGCCAGAAGGTGGTAACAACTCATGCCCAACGATATGAGATGCAATGTATCATTCAACATGATATACTCTCGCAAACCATTACACTTTCATGAAGACGTAATGGAATATTTAAGTTAATCATCAATGTACTGAGGTAGAAGTGGCTGATAACAGAAAGATCTACAGAAGAAAATGCAAGATAACGATTGTTTGCCTCTAATTGCGTCTACATGGCAGCTTCCTTCGATCAAACTGCAACTTAGTTTGTCAATTATCAGAATGGCAAAGGCGCCAAATTGTAAAGGAAGCGGAATACATCTCCAAGCACCCTATGTCATATAGGACATAAAAAGTAAAAGATCATACCAATAAAAAACTGGTATGGTTGTCCATGTCAGACTCAGCATACTGTCATCCATCTTAGCAACCTGCAGCCATCCCAAGTGCGTAGCTAAAATAGTAATTTAGGAAACACCAAGAACACAGATCAATTAGCACTTAAGCGTGAAATACTTGCAAAAATGTAACACGAATGAGCCACAAAAACAAAACATACAAAGACACACCTCCTATGCCATGTAGGCTAGTGAGGACAAGGAGAAGAAAGGGAAAACCATGGAGCTAACCTGAGCAATGAGAGCAGTTGAACGGGAGCTTATCAGAGCAGAGTGGCCGCCAGTGTGGGCGAGTGCCTGCACGGCTATGGAGAATCGGCGGTCTCCGCCGCCACCGCCAGCGGAGAAGGCACGGAGGTGACACGCAAAAATGAGGGAAATGCTCCTCACGGCGGAGAGGGCCAGATCCGGTGGCTGTCGGGAGGGAATCCATGACCGTGAGGGGAGGGAGGCGGCGCGTCGGAGAAGATCGGGATCGGGAGGTGGCAAAGTGAGCGAGGATGGCGATGGGGCGGGGATCTCAGATTGGGATTTTCGCAAACGAACTGCTGGGTGGGGGATCGAGGACGGGATTTCACCGGTGGGTGGGGATGGGGTCATGATTTCTAGTGGATTTTTGCCGCACGGGATCGCGGGATGGATTGGGTGCGAGGGAGAGGAGGCCGCGTGCCCGGCGGATGGAGGGCCAACATGAGGTGGGCGGCGGCAGTGGCACCACCACGCGCGCGAGAGGCGACGAGAAGAGGCGGACTCGGCAATGGCCGGGTCCGACGGCGGCTCGTCCATCTTGTGGCGCGAGTGGTGAGTGTGCTTGGGAAGGGAGGCGTGGGATTAGCTTTAGGGTTTCGCCGGATTGGGGCTAGGGGCGGGGCGGGGGCATCTCAAGTGATCGGGCCGGGTGGGAGGGGAGATGGAGCCGGAATGAGAGGCCGGGTGGGGTCCACGGAAGAACGGACCGCCACCAACTGCTGCTTTATAATAGTAGAGAGTAGTGATCTAGGCTAACAGTCAGATCCGAAAATTTGGGCTAGACCCACATAACGTGTGCATTGATCGGGAGCGCCCAACAAAAACTTGATTCGGTCCCGTCAGCCTGCGCGAGATGAAAAAAAGGGAAGGCCGGCACTCATTTGAGGATTGATCTAATCTTTAGTTTTTGCTCTTCCCCTACATACCAACCGATCCTAAGCTCGTGCTAAGGCTGCTGAAGACTCGCGACGTACCACCACCGAAGAAGGTCTCGGTGTCCCTCTTCTTCCTCACGTGTTCCGGTGCTGCGCATCTTCACCTCCCTACCATCACCGTAACTTCTACCACTCTTCACCGACACTCACTTCACTGATCGAACCTCTAATGACGACTTCATCATCACCAGGTTAGTGGTCTAACGATTATTTCCGTGTTACGTCTGTGATTATACTTAAAGTTAGATGATCATGTTCATGTTTAGATCCTAACATTAATCCCATTCCCATCGACCGAGCGTACTATTTGCGTCGCGCTAACTTTACTCGTGGGTACACCGTACACGTGCCAAGGCCCAAGGGCACGCGTGACAATTTAAAAATCCAAGAGTTGCGACGATTTTCCGGCACGCATGATGCATGTGCATGGGCGCGGAGCGGACACAGCGACAGATCGATCGACGTACGTACCGCGCTGACGCCGGCCAAATGCTGCATGCCGTGGGTGGGTGCGTGGGAAAACGGCACAGGCGAGCTTAATTGCGCGCGTCCCGTAAGCGCTACTATGTAGTATCAGGTCTCGATCACGTACGTCCTCGTCACGCCGTGCCTCGTGCGCCGTCGTGCGCGCGCGGGTGAAAGGAACACCCACCGCTGTCGTCGTCGTTAGTCAGTCTGCTGCTCATAAGCATCAATCCCCACCGTTGATTAATTTGTTACCCCAGTCATGGCGTTTCTACTGTAATTAGCACGTCTATCTATTATATATTAAAAGTTTATGGCGTGTTTTTAGAATTGTTAAGAAAAAGAAAGATACGATAGAAATAAATTCTCACAAAAAAAATAAAAACATCTAGGTCTTAATCTGATGAACCATAACTAAGTTGAACTATAGTAGCTATTGGATGTTGTTCTTTTAAGAAAAAACATCTAACTAACTGTCTATTTAGCATATCTAAGTTATCATGACTTAGATTAAAAGAAAGAGTACATATTGGGTATAATAAAAATAATAGAGATTCAAAATAAAAAATAAAAAACTAGGCATTTGATTTTCATACAAGCTAAAGATTAAAAAATTTGTACATAGCAAAAATTGAGGAAAATAAAATTAACGGTTAGGATTTGTGTATGAATGCTAACCTAAAACTAATGTTTGAAATTAAATAAAAAATAAAATTAACAGCTTAGTTTAGAATAAGAATCCAAATCAAGTACAATAAAAAATAATAGAAATTCAAAATAAAAAATAAAAGTAAATCAGTCAGCTAAATTTTAGACGAACTTCACATTCAAACATGCACGTAATATAAGAAAGCAGTTTTAATATTAAGTTGCCCTAATTCCAAGTTAAATAAAACAACAAAAACAAGCATAACCCAAACGGGTGAGTAGCGAATAACAGGAGAAAAAACTTCATTAAAGTCCATATATACTTTTCTTTGATCAAAACCTTTTACCACTAAACACAAGATCACGCCAGTTTATTGAGTAAAAGAGCACTTTTAGACTGCCAAATTTAAGAGCCCCATATACCTCCGAACTTCTTTGGGTCAGCATACTATAGATTCCATGCCGCTAAAGAAGAGTCACGATCGTTCCGAGGATAACTACTCATCCACAGGCAAAGCTGAGTGGCCGAGTGCTAAGAAATCACGGCTTACCTTCCATGATCTTCTCCACGACACCGAAGGATCACGGCTTGGATCTCATGTAACTCTTAGCAAATCTAGTCACAGATCAAGCAATGCATCACAATTTCTTTTTTTTTTTAATAAAATGCAGTGCACCTGCCCCAAAAATTATACCCGGATCAGATCTGGATCAACCACCTTTACTACAAAAAGCCACCGAGGGCTTGTCTTTTCCTACAACATGAACCTTAAAAAGGACGCCGTCGCCGTGTCATATCCGGTGATTAACCAATCGAAAACACGGGTATCGTCAACCTGTCCACTGCAGATCGCAACCTACGTAACCTAGCTACCACTGTACTACCAACACCACGAGAATTTCGTGGCCAGACGTTGCCTTCATGGCTATGATGTGCTGCGACTGCATGTGGGCCCGAAGCTGTCGCGGCCATAAACCAGGTCTTGCTGGCAGTTTGGCACCACGACGACGTACGTCGGTTTCAGCTTTGGGGCTTGCAGACAGAAATCCCAGTAGCTGTCGTCGGCTGCCGCCGATTGCCTAGTTGGCTCCATGCAACGTTAAACTATAAAAAGAAATGGGTTGTTCGAGCAGCAGTGCAAAGCAAAGTCCGCAAGGTCGTCAGAAAACTATTGGTAGCTAGAACTCGAAGGACCTAGATCGATCGGTTGCGCTCCTTGAAGAAATGCACGCCGCGGAGAAGAAGGAGCACCCCTGTGGGCCGGTACGCAAAAAGGCCGAAAATATTCAGCCAATCTCGCCTCAACTCACGATGCAGCTTCCAGGGAGAAGCAGGATGAACAGTACAGACCCATTAGGCTTATCTCTTGAAGAGGGTAGAGGCCTACTAGGGCTAAATAGCAACTCAATTACAGGCTAATTTGGTACAACCCAATTGTTCAGCTCGACCAGCCGGAAACGATCGGCCACGTCCACGCAATGCCAAAGAAGTTCACATCATCTCAGAACGAAAAAAGGAAATTAATTCTTGTCAGGCTCAGGCGGTTGCATCCCCAAACATCGATTGTGACAAATGTTCAGTCCTGCAAAGAAGCCTTGCGAATGTCAGACACATGAATTTGCAAAAGAAAGGCGAAACCAAGAACCAGATGTCAAGCACCAAAGACATGCAGCTCCCATTCGCAAGCAGATATTCAACATTTGATGGCATCCACTGCGAGTTGCATCATTCATTCCTTGGATACCCTTACATGGGATGGGGACGGGAATACCTTCTCCATCCTCCACTATACCACAGCACACTATTAGCGTCGGACGTCCGACGGCAATAGTGGGTAAATGCCAACAGACAAGCAGTCGGCAAAAGTTTGCAACTGATGACCAGTCGGGAATTATCTCTACAGTGTCAGATGGTCACTCGGCAATAATCCTTATTATTAGCGACGGACCGTCCGTTGTAAAACTTAATTTTTTCATCCCCCTACAGTCGGCAAAAGTGTATGAAGTTTTCCTGTCCTAGGGTGACTCGGAAAAAGTAAGTCGGTAATTCTATTGGCGATTGGCGCGCGCAGGTGAAAAAAATTAGCGCCAACTGAAACCCTAAAATCCCTCCCGCCTGTACGCTCGATCATCTTGAACCCTAAAATCCTGCGAATCCTCCCCTTCCTCTCTCCGCCGACGCCCCTCCTCCTCGTCCTCTTCCACGCCTCCTCCTCCCCGGCCTCCCGCCACAGATCCGCCTCCTGGCTTTCCACTCCCCTCCTCCTCCCCATCCTCTCCGCCTCCTCCTCCCGGCCTCTCCGCCGTCAGATCCGCCTCCCGTGCTCTCCACCGCGCGCCCTCCTCCTCCCCATCCTCTCCATCGCCGCTCTCCTCCTCCCCATCCTCTCCACCGCCTCCTCCTCCCCCGTCCTCTCCGCCTCTACGTCCTCCTCCTCACGCTTCTTTCCCCCAGCCGTCGCCGACCTCCACGCCGAGGAGATCACGGGAGCGACGGCGGCGACGAGATCCCAGCGACGACTTCACCGGCAGCAGCAGCGGCGAGGACAGGAGACGCAGCACCAACTCCCACTATCAACATTTCTCGTATCTGTTTCTGTTTGGCGAGCTATAGTATCTAGGGCTAAACAACTTGCACTTGGTGATCGTGCGGTGAAGGATATCGGTGTGGCGAACGCTAAGAAGGTAACCTCGCGAAGTTCTCGGTCGAAGGAGATTGTGCCTCTGCATATACGTAAAACCGTGAGTATGTCGTGGTTTTGCTGTGAACTGTGGCGGTTTTGATGTTTTGGTCAATGAGTGTGGTTTAGGTGGTCGCTCACCGGCCTCATCGCTTTTTGCAGTGAGAGGAGGAGATCTACATTGAGTTCAGAAGCAGAGGTTTATCTACTCGGCAGAGAAGGATAACTTTTTCAAGCTCCGTGACCCAACAAAGGAGTCCTTTGGGTACTATATTAAGGGCACCGGTTATGGATCGATGCCAAGATTAACACGGCAATGGATAAATGGGGAGAAACATGTAAGATACGCTTTTGCTCCTGCTTGTACTTGCCTTTCAAAGAGTTGAGTTAGAGGACTTTAAATTGATCACTTGTATAATTTGTGGGTGACATCATCGTGAATGTTATAGATCAACTTGAGAAACACAACCATAGCCTTCTTTAAGCCTAGTTTTGTTTTTTATGCTCTTTAAGTCTAGGATTGAACTACATTGCCACCAAACAAATGCCTTGAAAATGTGCAATTGGTGATTAAGCTTTGCTCCATTTGAGTGCCACATCCCAAATGGAATTCCCAACTTGGCATGAGAATAGGCTTTTGTACATTATAGTGTATATACCAATTGCGAAGAAGAGTCTAAAGAGTAGTCAGAGGCATTTAGTGCATACATTATTATGTTGACACAACTTGTTGTGAAATTCAATTCTCTTCATACATGTAAATGTCTTAAATCACTTTATATGAGCAATCTTTTACTGTTTTTGAAACAAGTTATAAATAATGAATGGGATGCAAAAGAACAAGTGGGCTGCAAAGGAGTTTTTCAAGGTAAAACTTGCTGCAAATAAACATGTGCTAGGTGTCTATGGAAGTTGAATTACAGACAGAGGAGGTGGATGCTTAACTTCTTCTCATGAAGAATGAAGAGAAGTTTCAGATATCTGTAGTTTTAAATATACAAAACTCGCAAAGTTTCTTTATATCTCGTAGTTTTGAAATATACAAAACTCTGCAAAAGCTTTTATTGAATGAACGTCTAGCTTTGAAATGCTGAGGCCTTCGTCATACATGCATCTGTTTAGCAATAATGGCTAATGCTCTAAATTGTTTCTTCTCTAGATTTGAGTATCCACGGCCTACATTTCAGAAATTAATGAAGGAGCAATGTATGGAACCTTTTTTGTTTTCTGTGTTAGTTTCTTTCATCTTTGACTTGTTACTTTATCACCTTACATGTCTTTGCCGATGATGAGCTCTTTACGTTTTTTGTGTTGGTCTTTGGTGTCCGGATGAGTATTGGTACTACAGCTTTGTTTACACTTTTCATGTCGCTCTTGTTTGAGTCCACTATGGCAAAGAATAGATTGAAGACATCTCCTCACATTGCCTCTCAATTTCATCCTTTTGCCGATATGGATACCGATATGGCCGCACCACCACGGGGTTGGTACCTTCCTTCAAGCAGATGCGATGGTCACAAGTTGATATGAGTGCTCCCGAGTAAGCCACAGTGCCGCCGCTGGCGCAATGGAGGGTGGTGGAGCCGTGAGGAAGAATATGGGCGATGATGAGGGTTTGGTGACGAGCCACCGATCGGTTATCGACGGCGCCGAGATAAGTTTTATGACAATCAAACGTGCCTTTTCTCTCGCTTCTTCTCTTCTTTTTATTCATGCGCCCTCGCAACACCCTCAATCAAAGCTACATATTTTTGGAAGGAAATACTTAACAAATCAAGCTAATTGCCTAGAAGATAGGAAAGCAATAATCGCAGGTTGCTAAACAGAAAGGAGATTAACCCAGATTTATGACTAGACCGGTCTTGATCCTCCCTGTTCTGCTACTGTAGTACACTCTGTCAAGACTCTAACAAAGGGCGAAGACTCATACCATTCCCCATTCTCAAATTAAACCAAGAAATCGAGAGTGCAAGACCATTTCTTTTCCAACTATAACTTATTTATTACTTAGTCTTGTGAATGTGGCCCTTCATTTTCTATGGAAGGTATTTATTTGTTTTGTAACATTTAAACTTGCACTTTTTGATCATGTTGGTTAAACATACTTCAGTGCACATGTGGGTGTTCTGTTGGGACTTTTGAATTGGTTAAATAATTAGTTTGTCATAATGAGAATGAGTGCACATGTGGGTGTTCTGTTCAGTGCACATGTTAAGTAGAGAAGAAAAAGAGTGTCAAAAAATGAGAAATATAGCTTGAACAAATATGATATATTAATAGTAAAATTTTGTAGAAATATTTAGAACTTCATTGGGAGTTATTGAGTATCCATCAGATTCCAAAATTTGAGATGTGTAATTAGTTTCATTTGACAACGTTTTTTTAGGATTTTCCGATTTTATCAAAAATGAGTGATAATCCTGTTTCAGTGGCAGATCAAATACAAGTCTGGAAATGAGAGTGCGCCATTGTTAGGCTTGGTTTTGATCGCAGTGATTCTGGATATGTGACATTTGGAGCCTTTTAGAGGGGAATTAATTGTAGATTAGGTTCACATGATCAGTCTAAATAGTTTTGCACATATTAATTGCACTAACTCTAAATTGATTATGAACATTTGCATATTCCTCTTTACTGTACATGAATGATGAATCTATTTACTATGATTAATGTTTTCAGTTTTTTGTTAATCTTTTTTATCGTGTTCTAGTGATGCTTTTGTTTTTAAGGCTCTTAAAGAAGATAACCATGTTCTCTCGCTTTTCTCGTGCTTTAAAAGAAGCACTTATCAAGTCCGCTTTGTGTTCTAGAGTGGAAGAACTTCTCTCAAGAAGAAGTCAATTACTCTTGGGGACTCCTCGAGATCCATTCTCGTAAGGCATGCTTCGCTTTTATCATTATAAGCTTTCAATGTTGAGTTATGAATTATGATCCCTTACATCCCTTACATTGATATCTGTGGTATTCCTTCAGATGTAATTGTAGGTTAGCAATCCTAGCCAAGCCATGGGGTTGGGGATTTCTCAAGAGTATACCTTCAGAACTTTCTTTATTTGTCACATGTTCGCAATTGTTTGACTAGCTTTGAAAGACCCTTCCTTAAATGGCAAGGTTATGTGTTGATAGTTTCCTACATGCATCCTCACTTCTCTACTTAGATTCTTACTTTTTGGGGACTTCAAATCTCTCAGATAAGAACTGTAACCATAGGAATATGCATTTCCATGTTGATGCTTTTCTTTGTTATGCTGGTTCTACTTTTCATGAGATAGTTGGCAGACTTAAAAAAGAATGATAATATAGTTATATTCCGAGGAAGTTTGGTGTAAGTAGGATTTGTGTGGTTCAAAATGGCGTTTTACTTGTCTTTTGGTGATTGTGATGATTACGATGTAAGCTTAACAGCTTTAATTATGTTAAACTAAAAGTCCTGGCAGATTCCCTTGCTAAACATAGAAGTTACTTGATGCTAATACAGAAACCTTATAAAGTAATAATAGCTAAAGATAAACTTCCAATTCTTCATTGCCGTTTCCTTTTATTCCACCGCTGGCCTTGGATCATCTCTATATATCTTTTGATGCCAATAAATGTTTTTTCTACAGGTATAAAAGGAAGGGTGTAGATTCTTACACCTCCAGTTCATGCGTGGAGACTCCATACCTCTCTTTTGGTGTTATATATATGCTTGTACAAACTATTATCTTTTGGGGATCAGCTATATATTGGTGTTATTGTAATATACTTTTGGTATTATATGTAATTGGTAATTGTCTCAGTTGGATGATATGCTATCTTTTGGACAAATTTGATTATTAGTAGAGTAAGTTGTAACTTTGATTGCTTGAATTATCCTATCATGTTTTATTGTTGCTTGAATTATATCATATCATGTCTCAGCTAGTTGGATGAATTGTGCTGTTATTTTTTTTGAAGCTATCCGATTATAGCAACGAACTGTGCGTCGGCAATACTAGACATTACCGACACATTGTAAGTCGGGAAACACAAGTGCGTCGGCAAAGCGAAGTTCGTCGGTAAAATTATGTCAGTCGGCAAAAATTCATCATTACCGACGGATCGTTAAATTGGTAATATAATATCCGCTCGGTAAAGTTTTTTGCCGACGGACTTTAGCCGACACTCTAATCCGTCGGTAATACTTTTTACCGATTTGACCGTCTGTCGCTATATAGGGTCTTTTCCGACGCACAGTTAGATGCGAATAATGTGTCATGGTATAGTGCTCGTTTGCCGTTATACTCCCAATACATACTTATAATCACGCAGACTCGTATATTTTTATGTCTAAAACATGAGTATTTTGTAGCTAGCCCCATACATATATAGTTGTATAATCTATAGGATATAACTCATTCAAGATTAGTTTTCGCTCGCACACGTGATAAACTTATGAAATGAATTTGATATCGATCACCAAATTTAGAAGCAAAAATCAATTATGTTCTCTAGTGTAGTCTCAACTTCTCATAGTTTCTATAAAATTTATTGTATAGAGTGACTCAAGGTCATTTTTATAGAGTTGACATCTTCTATGATGCTATTGATGACACCATAGGTGACTATATATATATTGTTAAAAACTTAACTTCAAGACTACATTATCAATGTTGGGAGAAGCGAGAATTCCCTAGACGTCGCGACTTAAGAGACTCATTGGAAAACTAGTTGAAAGTGGAAAAGCCGTAACATTTCCATTGGATTATCGCCACATTGAGCTAACACATATTGATCCTTCATGTGGCAACGACATCAGTTAGAATAATCTTTTTGGTAATGAAAATTATCAAAATAGACTTGCGCAAGCGCAATGAAGTCTCTGATGATTGGCTCAATGACTTAATAGTGTATTACACTAAGAGCATGTACAATGGTATAGACAACTGTTGTCTATAACAAGCTAACATGTCATTTATGGACAGCATTAGAGACAACCCATGCAATAGTATAGATAACTCATTTATGAGTAGACAGCTTCTTCCCAGACACAACCTGTCTTGGTTCTCGTGTTAGAGTCGACTCTAGATTAAGAGACGGCTCAACTCTCTAGATGCACTCTCTCTCATCCACATCATTTTTTATCCTGCATGGCATAGCTTAGAGACTGCTGATATGGACCATTGTACATGCTCTAAGTGAGAGATATTTAAAGGTATTAATGATAAAACAATCGTAGATCGCTTCCAAAAGATGCAATCTCGTAGGATGTACTTGCCTTCTGGTCTTAATCATCACTAGCAGTTTTATGATATGTTGCATTTTATTTCAGTGTTTATAATTACTCACAATTTTTTGAGTGTTTCACTAATTTTGCTACTTTTGTTGTACATATTGTCACTCTCACGCACTTATGAGTATTCAGGGTGTCATATTCATTAGCAAGGTATTAACTTAGGTGTATTTTACATTTTTACTTTATCTCTTATCTATTTATATATAAATTTGTACTATACTAAGTATCCAAATATATGTTTGGTACGGTTTTCTTATGTCACTTTCTTGAGTGAGCACTCGCTCAATTTTTGCCCTATGTATGCCATCGTACACAAAAGCTATAGGAAAAAACTATATCTTTATACACGACTAGCATAATGCCCGTGCTAACGCTTACGGCGATATTTAGTAGTCTGCAAAATAATGATAGCTAATGCAAGAGACAAAGACCTCTTAGCCAAATCAATCACAAATGCAGACGATCTTTGTCATGAATACCACAAAGCACGCAAATTCACTTGAAAAGAAAAGGGCCACACTACAATTTCACATAAGCAACCCCTAAAACTCAACGAATAATAACAACTACAGAGCATTTCACAAAGAGTAAATGAGGAAAATTTCATGGTGGATATGCTCCATCCGTTCTTCAATGATCGAATTGATGACTCCAAGATCGACGGTCTTGCCACCCTCACGGATGGCAAATCTCATCCTCGCCACAAGCCACGGGCCGGATAAGCTCAACAACCATCTTGATACGGTCACCGTGCATGCACATCTTCGCCTCATCCTTGTCATTCATAATCTTTGTCACATTTCGTCACATCAAGAGTCCGCATGTAGAATCAAGCAAGGGTAACAGAGGAAAAAGGGCGAGTGCCGCCCACCCTCCTCCTTCTTAAGCACATATACAACAAAGATCAAACTTAGTGTGCGGTGTGATGGAACCGAGCTTTGCTAGCACCATGCCTCTCTCGATATCTTCCTTCAGATACCACGGAGCAAAGAGTCGACATTATCCCCACCATGGCGTCATCCATGGTCTTCGAACATCTCAACACCGCCATACCCATGTCTTCTATGTTATATGATGATCCCAGATGCTTAAGGATCGCACTAATGACCATTGAAATCTTCCCACAAGTTATCACAATGATATTACTCCTACACACAATGCCGTATATATATGCAATACCTACCAGATTATCACAATGATATTACTCCTTACACACAATGTCAGATATATATGCAACACCTACCAAACCAAGAAAGTAAATCAAGATCTCAGAGCTCCAAAGACCTATATCGAGTTATTTCGAACCTTTGCCTCAGATACCACGCCCTTAAATTGTGTAAGATAGGAATTGGCACTTGGGTAAAGATTCAAGAACAAGAATAGACCAACTTGCTAATGTATATTTCTTCTTCAAATATAATCACAAAGATATTAACAAAGATGTGCACTTACAATATCATCATTGCATGAACTTACAATATTGAAGTAAATCAATTCAAATCATTTGATAATAAAACATCTTTCCTTTATTAGCAATTAATAAGAGTTCCCTGAACAAGCAAACATATACGATGTGATCCTACCCTAGCAAAGAAAGTCTAGTGATCGGGACAAGGTTACTGGCAACCACCGTAGCTTTAAGATCTCTCATGATCCTTTCGTAATCACTCCTAAAGCCATCCCGCAAGCTTCTTATTGGTAATCCACTTGATGAGTGTTCCGTATGTCGATGACCACCGACGGTCACCACAGCATTCCGAGATCGGCACATAATCTTTTCGAGCCGGGGATGGCGCAGTACGTGTAATGCCAGTAAACTTGCCCATCCTCATTAGCACCGACTTATTCTCAAGCAAAGACAACCATGCAAATTAAGTACATTATCGCACAATCAAGCGGTGCAGTACACTACAGGGTTATATTTAGTAATACAATTCAAATAAGCAAAAGGTGTTATATGTTTTGGTAATCAAGTGTAGTAAGATGTGATTATGATAGAAGCACAAAAGAAAGATACATGGAGTTATTATATTGTTGATTACATAAACAAGTGCATAAAGTAACATCACAATTGTTGATTACATAAGTATTGTCCACTGGTAAGTATTGTCCACTAAATTAAGCATTAAGCGTCATCGTACAGGCATGGACAATGCATTCAATGAGAGCAAATGTAACTATAAAACTCTATAAATCATCTCAATATGGCTAAGAAATGCTGCGGTGCAGCAGAGATTTAAGTCAAATTTCGGCGAGAACAATGGGGTTGTGCAAACAGAAAGTTGTGAATGTCTGAACAATATGAAGGGATGAAACAAAGACAAAATAAACACAATATTTATGAACTTTACATCAAGATCGCAGCCAAGTTCCCATCAACTTACATGTCAGAGCATAGCCAACTAACATCCGCTATGTTAAACTTTTAGCAGATATCGCGTCGCATCAAAATTCCCCGATTTCAAGATTTGATGCTACATATACATGCATTACGATGGCGCACTCTTAACAGATTACTCCATCCACCCGGCTACAATGCACACTCAAATTTCATGCATCCGGAGAACTTCGCAGCAGCTTTTGAAGCTCGGGTAATTCAACCGAAATATGAGTCCGTATGAAGATTGAAAGTATAAACTAAGCATCAATTTGATACTACTCCCAAAGATTACCTAATATTCTCACAAGAACAACATTACGAATCTTGAGATACTGAATCAACTCGGTAATGTTTGAGATTCTCCACAAAGATTTTGATTCTTGCATCTCCACGCCAACAAAGAATCACATCCGCTGGCTTCCGTTTCGTCTCCATTCTTCTTACCTTTTCTTTTTGTATGGCGATAACTCATACCTATAAAAACAGTAACATGCATTTAAAATGTTGGTGCTGTGAAAAATCCACGGCAGGAGAGGAGAAGAATATCCTATAGCAGCTGGAGCTTAGGTCTATCTGACCATTGCACCTCAAAAAGCAATCTATCTTGGTTCTCAAGTCTAAATGGCATGGTTAGAAGGCCGTTGATGAGAATAGCTGATAGAAAATATTGTGCAAGGCTCGAGAGAAAGTAACTAAATTTTTGATCTACCACCATACATGATTGCCTATTATGTTAGTCTGAATTCTGAAACTTCTGCATTTTTGTTTAGCAACATGGTTGCATGTCAAGAGAACCCTACAAGATAGCTTCAGTAGTTCAGTTTTAAATCTTGGGACAACTTAATGATTGTATCTTTGAGACAAATCAGGGAAGGTTAATTATTTTGTCAGGTTATCTATGTATTTATTTTTAAAAAACATTTAGATGCAAATCACTTTTTTCTGAATTTATAAAGCTGCAGACACTCGCATTTGAAATAATACAATTTCTTCAGATGCAAATCCCTTTTGCTGAATAAACATGTACAAGGACTGCAAAATATTCTATCCACAACGAAGATAATTATGCAAGGAACTGCATGGACTACATGTGCTAATTGAATTTTTACAAGATCAAAGTGAAATGCTATTCTGAAGTTAGTCTGTGTTCTATATGAAATCGTATGGCTAATTTTACAAATTGATCAATAGTGAGTCGATACGGAGGAAGCTAATTGAGCTCTGCGACTGGAACACTGCACTTCTAAAAATAAGAGCTTACGGTGAGGTGTAGCTCTTGGCGAGCAGGAAGTATATCCTCCGAGCAGCTTTATCCTTCATGTGGCGTGGGCACAGATCGCACGGATCTTGGCAAGTTCCTACCCAAAGCACTTATCAGCTTCGAACCATCCCTTAGGGATAGGAAGCAGTGGGCGACAACAAGGCGAGATCCGCGAAACCCACCTTGGCCTTAGAGAGCACGAGCACGGCATGCCGCTCCTACCAACCGGTGAGGTCGCCGGTGGCCGCCTTCACAGAGCTTCCTGCATTTAACAAAGACAGAACCATCAGATCGAGCCGGATCGAGTGGGATAGTAGAACGGAGAGGGAGGGAGCGGATTGCCTTGGAGCCGGTGGGTGGAGGACTTGAAGGTATCGGGGTGAGTGTCCTGAGGAAGTCCAGAGTTGCGCGGCCACGACGATGTAAAAGTCTTAATTGCTTCGCAGCCTACTGCTTATACAAATAAGGAATATTAAGAAAACATGGGAAGAAAAGCTAAATGGTTAACTACGACAAAATTCAACTTACAACAAATGAGTATAACAATCCTTCATTCAGACATAAAGAATGGAAGCTTCATTATTCAAAACAAAATGATGTATTCTTAACCTTTGTTCTAACAGACAATGGATTTGAAACAAAGGAACTTAAAGAATCGAGGAAGATATTTACGCTCAAAGATCACCGCTCATTATATAGAGCAAGATGCATAAACCCGATTCAATCACCACATGAGCAAATCAACAATAAGGATTGCTATCCCGAAGAAACCAATATGGAAGTAAATCGGCAGAAAAGGCACATACGTGTGTGCTCCCGCTTCTTTAACATCATGCTCCACGATGAAATCATATCTACCCCGATCTAATCGACCAACAGGACTTTGATGTATTCGGAAGAAGTATCCTCTGTCTCTCGGTTTGTATTTCCGCCTAATGTAAGAAATGCTCTAGTCAAAATTGATGGCGAATAAGAAGGAACAAAGACTTCATAAAAAAGGAGCTAAGGTAAGGCCTCAATGCATGTCACCGTAAGGGAATCTTTAAGTACCACAATTTTAACCTAGGGAAACTCTGCTGATCTATCAACAGTAACAAGCACCAAGAGAACTAAGGCCAACCAAGCACGCCCAAAGCTATCCAAACTATCAACTTGCATATTTTTTAGAGGAGAAGCTTGCATAATTTCTTACATGTGTTAACAACACCTAGTTCTAATTCGACTTGATCATTTAAACACATCATATTGGTCTAACCATTTAACACACAAAGAACAGCCAACCAATCCAAAGAATCGGTTAGCCTTAGTTCATGATAGCAATGAGCCAATCCACTAATCGAACTTAACCTTAGTTCATGACCGCAATGATAAGAACTAACGCTAACACCGAAAAAGTGCATCAACATAGCAGCTTGACTAACTGCATACTAAGAATTATCACCGACACAAACTCGACCCAATCACCCAATTCTCCGTAAAGGACACAAAATTTCAAACGATGTTTCTAAATTCGTGAGATAAAAAGCGGATGCAAGTTAATCAAACACCTTGATGATGACCTCCCGCCTCGAAGCCGGAGCTGTTGTTGATGCTTATGTAGTCAGCAGGTCGCCTAGCCACACAGCACGCACACAAGCACATCAATACAAACTCGCTACACCTAGAGCTGATAGAACATTGTACAATTGAGAGAGAGAGAGGCGAACCCGAAAGATTGGGGAAGGACGAGGAGGCCGGGAGGCGAGGGCGTCTGCTGGGGTCTCGGAGGAGGAAGCGGCGGAAGGTGAAGTCACTGGGGACGGTGGCGGTGGAGTCGAGCGGTGGAGGAGGCGGTGGAGGAATTCGGCCACCATGAGGGTCGGGAGGTGAGGCGTCCTCCGGAGGAAGACGCCGGGGGGTCCAAGCGAGGAGCGCGGTGGTCGGCTCGAGGGAGGGCGGACAACAAGCATCACGCGAACGCCAGAGAGGGTTCGCTGCCACGGCCGCTCCTCCATCGGACGCGAACCTCCTCACGCCCGGACGCCTCTAGAACCTTCTCGACCCACGATGCAGTGCCGCAGCTCTCGCAGCCTCCACCGGCCGCCCAGCTTTTCACCCCGCTGATGGCGCCAGGCTTCGAGCCGCCGCCATGACCGACGGACCCGCCACGAGTCATGCGGCTTGTTAAGAGCGCAGCAACAAGACTAAAGATGTGCCGCCGCCTTACGGACGCGTGGTGGTGAAGGAACGAAGGAGGGGGAAGAGGTGGAACGGAGGAAGTGGCGGGGGATGGGAGCGCGGAGGGCCGGGTGTAAGATCGAGGATGAGCCTAGAGGGGGGGTGAATAGGCTTTTCTAAAATTTCTATCTCTAAATTCAAGTTTAATGATTGCTAAGAACAAGTGATAATTTTACCGAATTTAATTCTTAACAATTCTAGTGATCACAAGATAATATCACTACGCAAGTATAATAATAGCTAAGCAAGTAGCACACAAGAAACAAATAGCTAGAATTTTACGAGAATAAAAACAAGCAAACCACAATTGATGGACAAGAGAATTTTTCCCGTGGTCTCGGAGACTTGCCGGTCTCCCCTACTCCACGTTGAGGTAGCTTGAATTCCTTCAAGCCGGCTCCACTCGCTTGAGCCTTCCCCGATCACTAGTGATAGCTCTTCCCGCCTCGGGTAGGCGAGCCAGGCCTTCACAACCGCCTGGGTCTTCACACAACCTCCTTTGTGAAGATCACCGGAGCCTCACGCCTCCAAGTCGTCTAGGAGGCGGCAACCTCCAAGAGTAACAAACTTGATGTAGGCTTGAACCTCGAAAGTGCACACAATATGGCTCACTAAATGCAATGCACTCACTTGTTGCTCTCCAAAACTCAAGAATCAAGAATTCAATGCACAAGAGAGTGGAGAGAGTTGCTAGGGCTTAGAATGTATTCAATGGAGTCACCAACTGTGTCCTAGCACGGTGAGGGGTATTTATAACCCCACCAACTCAAACTAGCCGTTATTTACTCTCACTGCAGATTTTGCGCCATGGTCAGGTACTACAGCCTCTAAGGGCCTAGTAGTACCGACCGGTCAGAACGGCTATAACGGCATTTAATGCGCGACACGAGTCACATAAATGATTTTTATATGTGGCCAGATTATCACTCATGGGGTGCAGAGTACCGCACTGCCGATCGGGAAAAACAATCGCTCGAGTATAGCTACCGCCAACTAATGTGTGTAGTATCAAGATTCGCAGTACTACTGCTCGACCTTGCAGTAGTGCCGCTTATGGACGACCTGAAAGAAATGTAGTCTGTTATAAAGCTATCATTTATAAGCCGGTAGGTACCAAGACTTGCGTACTACTCGCCGACACCGCGGTAGTGCCGGCCTCGTGGTTTCAAGAAACCAAGAAAAATCTCTCGATTTTAACTACCGCCATCTAACATCCGTAGTATCAAGACTTGCGGTACTACCGCCAACACTAGCTAGTAGTGCGACGTAACGCAATTTTCAGGATTTTAGTTCTCTCTCGAATGCATGAACTAACAAAAGAACTAATGAGCCATATTATGCACATTTTTCAAGTTCCATGCCCAAATCAAGTCCCTCTTAATAGTACGGCTACTATCCTAAAAATCCGATCTTTTTCCCAACTCCGAGATCGGTGAAAAGACTAGAAAATACTTCTAACCTTTATACCTTCACTTCTTCTTTTGCGCGTACTCCTTCCATCTTTGCACTTGAGACCATCCAACATCTTTCGAGGAATACATTTATCCTGTTTCCAACTTACTTGCACAAACATCGTTAGTCTTTTTCGTGTGATTGTCATTAATTATCAAAACCATAACCACATGGGGGCCTAGATGCTTTCACCGGGGCGGCGGCGGGTGAGGGGTGGAGGAGGAGGCGGCGGTGAGGGTGTGCAGGCTCGGCCATGCGAGGAGGAGAGTGCGGTCGCCATGGGGTAGTGGGGATCGAGATCGGGTTCGCACGCAACGCAGGGGAGGAGAGGAAGCGGCGTGATTGGGGGGATTCGGCGAGATCTGTGCGGGGCGGGGGGAGGGGAACAGTTGCGCGAGGCGTGATTAGTTACAAGATTAGAGGATAATAGAGGGATGAACCAAATGATTTGAGCCATCAGATTTGATGAAGTGGTCTGAGAAAACATCTTAGCGCTTGATTTTGAGGAAGGGGGTTTTTTGGGTGCACATATTAGGGTGGATACAGGAAAAGTACTCTCTGTGGAGGCAAAAGACTGCGTAGATGACTGTGTGGATGTAAAAAAGTTTTAACTGGTGAATTATAAAGGTGTTTAGATATATACATCAAAATCTGGCATGCAAAGACCAGCTATCTACGTAATGCAAGGCACACGATAAGTCAATGACAATATAATTTTTTGTTAAGTGCTTCTGTACTTTCCCTCCTAATATAAATTGCACAAATATTGAAACAAGCAAAAGGGTAAATAATTACCAAAAGCAAAAGGGTAAATAATTACCATCTATCTTTCATTTATACTTCAATATTTATGCAACTAAAAAAGAAATGCATAGAACTTGTTTGTTATAGTCTTTTAGATATTTCAAAAAGCAAGCGTCAGGATCTTCATGCAAAGCAGGTTTTCACTTTTTTGTCAAAAAGCTCTTGAATTTCGCTCATACTGCGTTGAAAGTTCAAGCTCCATTAATTTGATTTTGGTGTTAATGACAAATCTAATATTGAGACTAACTCTTTTGATAATCATATATTCATTAGTCTCAATTGTTAATTAATGACAAATCTTTTTATGAGACTAATTAACTCTTTTGTTGAGCTTAACTCTTATTAGTCTCTTTTGGATGAAAAAGATGGAAATATCAAAGGTATGCATTCGAGCTCATGTTATATATCTTGTTGCATTCCTTGGATGCAATACCTATGATTATATTAATAAATCCAAATGTGAGACTAACTCTTTTATTGAGTATATCTTTGTTTCGTCTCATCTCATTGAAAAATGAAAAACCCGAGGTTTGCACTCATATTCATTTTATGATATCTTAATGCATATTTTGGATTCAAGATTAAAGGATAAACTCTACCATTATTCAGACCTCAAGATGTGCATAATATTTTCAATTCCATATTTACATAGATGCACATATCTAGGGGGAGTTCATCATTTAACTTGAAGGTTTCATTGTATTGATCTATTCTTTATTGACACATATAAAGATCAAGACATTGAAACTAATTCTTGAGTATATATTTGAATTGCCTAGTTGTAGTATACTCATGGTAATATAGGATAAGCTCCAATGTAATCAAAATTGAATATGTGCATATTGTCTCCAAGTCAATTATATCTATGCACATATATATACATGTGGGGTTTATTCTATAGTTGATGACTTAGAGTAATGGTCATTTCCATATAGTCCATACATTATGGATAATTACTTTTCATCAACATGAATATATGAAAACTTGTGTAGTTAATATATACTCATATCAGTCTTTTAATCATCAAAGGACATTTCATCATATGTTGATGGTGTTCTTTTGGATTGATTAAGGATAATCGATAATTCTTGAGTGTAACGAAGCATTAGTTGCATCGGTGTACTCAAGGCATATTTATATCATTTAATTTGATTTGGGTTGTGCTTAATCGATATTAGAGGCTTCCATTATGTGTTAATGGAGTGAATATATGATTGAGACAACCATGTGTCTTGGACTAACTATTCTTATGAGTTGTAAATGAGATAGGTTAAGTCTAAATGGTTGAGATAAGAAAATGGGACAATGACGCATCAAGTGAAGATAAACGTTAAGAGAAGATCCCGAAGATAAGAAGAGAAGAAATTCATCAAGAGAGGATGGACAAAGAAGAAAAGAAGGCTCACGATCTCGGGGAGATGCAAAAGGATCAAAGATCTTAAAAGCCCCAAAGGGGATCGCGTGCGGCGGCGAAGGTATAACTAGATAGACTAAGAACTTTCTAGTTTTTGAGTCTAGTTTTTATCGCCGAACTATTAAGAGGGGTCGAGTTTTCTAGTTTGAGCTTCATCATGTGTTGGTGAGCTCAACCCACGTTTCACTCAAGCTCAACCTGTTTGGTTTTTGCATGGAGCTAACCATTTGGCATGTGTTGCGAATGGGTGAAGCTCGTACTTTGGTTTTGCATAACGCTTTGATTTGCATGTGTTGCAAGTGGGATAAGCGTATGCGTTGGCTTTTGCATGAAGTTCAGATTTTGCATGTGTTGCGTAATATTGAATTCATGTTATAGTGCTCGCATGAGCTATGTACTTGCATGTGTTGCAAAGAAAATAGCTCATGCTTGCTTTAATTCAATTTCTTATTTGAAGTAATTGCTTGGAGCTAAATTTTGCATGTGTTACAAAAGGAGAGGGCTCA
>JAYEVE010001080.1:0-49649 GCA_036346375.1 Guadua angustifolia | reverse complement strand
AGTGCATCGGCCGATTCAATGTTAGAGGAAGGATCCTCGATACATTGGGCCATACCGCATTTTAGACAAGAGAGGTGAGATGCCATATTAGCTGGAATTGCCACCCCAACTCTTGGATGTTCACATTGTCTTCCATGTCTCTCAACTCAAGAAGTGCCTCCGAAGTTCCGATAGAAGAAACTCGGTTGGAAAATATCGATCTAAAACACGATCTTTCCTATCGGGAGCATCCTATTCAGTATCTTGGAAGAATTCAGCATAAAACTCACAATTGCTCCATGAAGATGTTGAAAATTCAATGGAGCAATCATATCGAAGATGAAGCTACGTGAGAACGAGAAGACTAGCTTAGAAAAGAATTTCCCTACCTATTTCCTACCTACCTATTTCCTAACCCGAGCAAATCTCGGGGCGAGATTTTGTCAAGAGATTTTGTTTAAGGGGGTAGGTTTGTAACATCCCAAAATTCGATGCTAGTAATATATAAATGTTTGAAATAATATTTGGTTTATATTTGAGTTTGAATACTTTCCTGAATTTTCTAGATTTTCCTAAATTCCCAAAACATATCAAATAACCCAAATACGGGTTATAAAATGTTCTCAATTACAACAAACTTTGGAATAAATTGTTTAAACCCTAAATGCTCTCAAATTCATCTCTGAAAAGTTTCACAAAAACTTTAACTCATTTATTAGTTATTAGAAAATCAAAACCAAAGATATTTAAATCTATCATAAAATCATTTTCAGAATTATATAAAAATAATTTCATAGGATCTTGACATGAAATTTTAAAGTATCATACTCAGAGTCCTAAAATAATTTAGTAAAATTTTCATAATATTTTGATACCATTTGATACCTTTATAAAATAAAAAATAGAGAGGCCATTAGTCAAATAGTCAATTTGTCGAATTTTGTAAAAATCCTTGAGTCGAGATATGAAGCTGAAATTTTTATACACTAATAAGTAGCTCAGAAGATCTATCCTCAAAAATTTAAAAAATTTCACCAAAGTTTATGTGCTCAATTAAATATGAAACCGATCTGTACCCAAAGTTTCAGCAAAACCAGATTTTCTTTTGTGTCGCGTCTCTATCTTCCACAAGCCTTGGCCCCACCTACCAGTGGCCTCCCTCCCTTCTTCCTCGCGCATGCCCAAAACTCCCTGTCGGAACTCTACCGCGGCAACGTTTCTGCCGGTTTCTCATAGGCTCGGCAGCATTCGGGTAGCCATGGGAAGCCAACTTCCTAGAGTCATGCCAAGCCTTGCTGCCCCTCTGCCCAATCCTCTCCATGGCAGCCTTTTCTCAGTTGAAATGCTGCCATGGCACCCCTTTGGCAGCTCTTTAGTGCCAACTTCTAAGACTCGCTATGGCAGCCTCCTACGCCAAAGTTGACCAATCCTTGCTGTGACAATCTTTACTTCGGCTGGAGGCCCACTGCGGCAACCCTCCTGCATAGAGCTCAGTTCTTCTCGGTGCACCGCGCCAAACCTCACATCCTACCTCCACCAATCCATGGCCGCAACAAGTTTGTCAGCGCCTCTCCCTGCCACAGCTCAGAAGGTTGTCGCCTTGGAACTTGTGCCACTGCCCATGCCTCCTCCACGGACTTCTGTCCATTCCTAGTTGCGCCGCTAGCTCACGTGTACGCTTGATTTTCGCAGATACGAAGCCAGCTGCACGCCCGTTTCCTGGTGCCAAACCTCTTCCATCTGGCTATAAATACAAAGCCACAGCCCCGCCTTGTCCCCTGCTTGTGCCTAGGTATTCTCTCCCCTAGCTCGAGCGCAAGCCCTGCTTCGCCGAGACGCCATTACTGGTGAGTAACCAATTGGGGGCAAACTCCAATTCGGTTGCCGCGAACCTACATCCCCAATTTAGTGTTAGCCACATCATCCTAACCACTTGAAAATATCCATGTCTTGCTTTTAGCCGAGCTCACCCGAAGCTTCACCATGCCGCCTCGCTTCATCTCCGCCTCCGGTCACACACTGTTGAGCCACCTCGAAGCATCTCTTCCGTGGTAAGATAGCAAATTGGGATCCCCTCACCTCAGTGATGCTCTCCCCCATCTTCTCCGAAGCCAAGCACTGCTCCTCTGCCCTCCTAGCTTGCCGCCATGGCCACCGCCGCCCCCTCACAGTGGCGTGCCGACTTCGGCCACCACCAGCCACACCAACACCTTCCCTAGACGCACATGAGTCCACTCTAACTAACCACGCTAGCAAACTTGTGAAGTTACTTTTGATGAGACTAGTCCAGGCACTAGTCCAATTGATGCAGGTATAGGTGCATATGTTCAGGGGTAGAGTATCTTTGTTGATGATGATGATGAGATGTTGAGGATGAGTTGTTGATTCCTATTGCACAACCAGCTGTAGCACCTTTGGCACCTACCACTACATCACCTACAGTTGAGCATCCTCAAGTCACAACATCATCTGTACATGCTGAAAATGAAGAAGGAGAAGTTTCTGAAGTTTCAACTCCCTTGCACATTCAAAGAAGGCATCCACCCGAACAGATGATTGGAGATTTAAATGAGAGAGTCACCCGATCCAAGTTTACTGATTCTGATTCTCATGGTCACTCTGCATTTGTTGCTTCTTTTGAACCCAAAGATATATCTCATGCATTAACTGATGAATTTTGGATCAATGCTATGCACGAGGAATTAGAGAATTTTGAGCATAATAAAGTCTGGAAACTTGTTCCACCACCTCCTGATTTTAATATAATTGGAACTAGATGGGTTTTTAAGAATAAACAAAGTGAGGATGATGTTGTTGTTAGAAATAAAGCTAGATTGGTTGCTCAAGGATTTACTCAAGTTGAAGGTTTAGATTTTTCTGAAATCTTTGCTCATGTTGCTAGAATTGAAGCTATTAGAATTCTTTTAGCATTTGCTGCATCTAAAGGTTTTAGATTGTATCAAATGGATGTGAAAAATGCTTTTCTAAATGGCTATATTAATGAGGAGGTATATGTTAAGCAACCACCTAGTTTTGAAAATCCCAAGTATCCAGATCATATATTCAAATTGTCAAAAGCTTTGTATGGATTAAAACAAGCCCCTAGAGCATGGTATGATAGGCTAAAAACCTTTTTACTTGAAAATGGGTTTACAATGGGAAAGGTTGATAAAACTCTCTTTTTACTCAAACAAGGCAGTGATCAACTATTCGTTCAGATTTATGTTGTTGATATTATCTTTGGTGGTTGCTCTCATGTTTTAGTGTCTAAGTTTTCAGAAACCATGAGGAAGGAATTTAAGATGAGTATGATGGGTGAGTTAACATACTTTTTGGGACTACAAATCAAACAAGCGAAGGAAGGTATTTTTGTTCATCAAAGTAAGTACACAAAAGATTTGCTTCGCCGCTTTGGGATAGAAAACTGCAAGCCGATCATGACACCCATGGGAGGCACTTGCACACTTGATCCGGATGAAGATGGTGAGATTGTTGATCAAAAGGAATATAGAAGCATGATAGGTTCACTTTTATATCTCACTGCATCAATGCCGGATATTCAATTTGCTGTGTGCTTGTGTGCTCGCTTTCAAGCTTCCCCACGTGTTTCACATCAACAAGCTGTCAAGCGGATTTTCAGGTATCTTCATGGTATTCAAGATTTTGGCATATGGCTTTCTGTTTCCTCATGCATTAGTTTAAGAGCATTCTTTGATGTTGATTTTAGAGATTGTAGAATTGATAGAAAAGGTACATCTAGCTCATGTCACTTCTTGGGTAATTCCCTTATTGCACAGTTATCTAGAAAATAATATTCTGTTGCACAATCAACTGTTGAATCTGAATATGTGGCTGCTGCTAGTTGTTGTTCTCAAATTCTTTGGATAGTAGCTACACTTCAAGATTATGGGGTTAATTTGGAAAGTGTTCCTCTTTTGTATGATAACACTAGTGCAATATGCATTGCTAAGAACCCTGTGCAACATTCTAGAACAAAACACATTGAAATCAGATTTCATTTTCTTAGAGATCATGTAGAAAAGGGAAACATTGAGCTTCATCATGTGGATACTGAACATCAATTGGCAGACATTTTCACTAAATCTTTGTCTTTTTCTCGTTTTGTTTTTATTCGGGGAGAACTTAGGTTGGTTCATCCGATGGGTTATTTTTTAGGGGGAGTTTTTGAATTTTTTTCATAATTCTTATTTTGTGTGTCTCTTAAATGAAAAACAAAAAAAATGAAAAACAATGAAAAAGTACTGAGCATTGTATTTCATACACATATGTCATTTGAAGCCATATTTATGTTTCAAGATCTTTGCAACTTCATGTTCATGCATATATGGTGTAGTTTATGACATGACTATTTAAATGGAATAACAACTTGAATTAAATCTTGTCATGGTTGAACTTTCTTGTCTATCTTGATCCTGCTCAAAAAGTGCTAAATATGAAAGTTAAGTGCTAAAGCTAAAAGAGTGATTGTTGATAAATGCAATAACAAGGTTATGTACTATCGCACTTCTTCTTTACGGGACTGCTTATCATTGCATTTTGATATGGGCAACATATCTAGTGCTAAAGGTGATTTCAATGCTAATATGCTAAAATCTAATCTGGACCCTTGGATCAAGTTTTGAAGGTTGAGATCTACTGAGGTGAAGGTTAAGCAACTCACTCAATTAATGCTTTCACATTGGAGGTGGCAAACAACCCATTGTCATAAATGCGTTTACACATAGCTGGTTAGTTAATCTCAGCCTTCAAAACTTGATCCAAGGGTCCAGGTTAGATTTTAGCATATTAGTACTGAAATGACCTTTAGCACTAGATATGTTGCCTTTGATATGAACTTGGAAGAGATTGTGTATGACCGAAACCATGAAACATTAAGCTTGTGATTGCTTGGCATGGTTGAAAAGTAAGGCTGATGGTGCATGTAATTCCTTGCAATTGTTATTGTTGTAATCAATTAATGAATCAATTTTTCAAGCACAAATAAAGTGCACAAAAATTCAATATTTTTGGGTTTTAAGATTGTTGAGAAAGGGAGATCATGCTATGCAAAAAATCGTTAATAATACTTGATTTCTAGTTATGCTTATTCTACATTGTTTATGTGTAGATTTGAGGGTGCAAGTATTTCTGATAGCATGACTTGGTGATAAATTTATTACATTTGTGCATGACTTATAATGCTCAGTACATAAAAAAAACAAATTAAAATAAATAAAAAGATTTGTTCTCTCTTTTGTATTCTTGATGAATCTATTGTTAAAGGGGGAGAATTTTGGACACATATTGCACATTTACACACACATTTTTCTTCTTTTTAGGGGGAGATCTTTCACTTTGCATTTTGTTTTAAAATAAAATTTCTTGTATGGTGAATGTCAATGTTCAGTTCTAAATGGTGTTGCCAATGTTTTCATCAAGGGGGAGATTGTAAAATCATGTGTTCAAAAATTGGCTGAATAATGAAATTGGCATTGCAAAGTGGTTGTGATCATGGCATGTGTGGTGTTCATGCATATGTTGTTTGAGATGATTATTTGATATGCTGGTGATTGTGTGAGTCAAGTCGTGGACTTGTGCTCGGATGCGTTTCTTGTTTATTTATGTGCAGGTGTTGCTCGAAGGCGAACGTGTTCGATGATAAGACCGGAACTAGGTTTATGGAGGAACCGAGGTTCGGGACTAGGTTTAAGGAGGAATCGAGGTCTTGGTGGTTAAGGATGTCATGCGGGACGTTCGGGCTAGAGAACATATACATGGAGGCTGGTTAGTCATGTGAGTATGGCATGTGGGCTGTACACACGTGCAAAGTTTGTTTTCGGCCATATTGGGCCAGGTTGAGATGTATACAAACTCTTTCCATGTTGGAAGTGGAGTTGTATTCAATCTCTATATGTTTACTCAATATAAATAGGGGGAGGTGTTTTCTGTTTATTCTGTGTGTTAAGGTTTTAGGATTTGTACTCTTTGTATTTTGGAGTACTGTGGCCAGATAAAAAAATAAAAATCCTTCTTACGATCAGAGCATCTTGGTTCTTACGGCGGCTTTTAGGTGATAAAAAGGTTTTTCTGGGCGGCGCTTGTTTCTGCGGCCGGAGTATTTTTTCTAGCGCCTTGCTCCCGGTGGCTCGTCATTTACCTCCTGGCGCGGGTGCTTTCGGCGACTAGAAAATCCGGAGGCTTGCATGCAATCGGAAGGCATGCATGCGTGCATGCAAAGTTAAGGAGCTAGCTGACTAGAAGTTCTTAGTCGTTTGGTCCATTCACAGGCGGCCAGTGCACTTCTCTCGTTCGGTGATTTTGGTCCGGCATCAATGTGCTTGCTGATTGGTCCGGCGTAGCTTGAAACTTTTGGTCCGGCGTAGTTCGATTTCCGTCATTATTTGATTCAGTCACCTTGCAAAGATAATATCTCTAGATCCACAAATTTGATCGAGTTGATTTTTATTTTGTTAGCTTTGGAATTGAATCTAGTTTCTACAGTTAAAATTTTATATCAATCCAACGGTTGGATCTTCAGAAATTACTGTTTTAGTGAATGTGTGTCAGGCTGTTTTTATTTGGTTCGGCATGAATTGATTTGGTTTGGCACAGTGAAAAGTTGGTCCGGCATACAAGCAAATATTTCTGTCCAACACAAAGTTTGGTCTGGCGTACATGTAAAAATTTGGTCTGGCGCGAAATTTGGTCCGCCTTGCAAGTAAAAATTTAGTCCGGCGCAATAAGGTTTTTGTTGAATCCGAACCAAGCAATTTGAGTCCGAATTGGGGTGTGTCAAAAATCATAAAAATTTGAATTTAGCTTTTGCGCAATCATTTATCCCTCTCTGATTGCTATATTAGTATATCTCGATCCTACAACTCACCGGTCCCACCTGTCAGCGCCAAGCCTCAAGTGCCACATGCGCTGGCGTTGGGCCTAGCCCATCAGTCGCCTAGCTCTCTACCACTTACGGCCCAGTCGTCAGTGCCCTGGAACCAATCAAGCTGAAAGTGGAAAGCGTATGTCCTTCGTGGAAGCGTACTTTCTAAAAATGGTATTTCTCATTTTCACAGCATTTATACAACCCTAACTGTTTCAATTGACTATATACTGTGCGTCTTATGTCTAAATTTGATGAAACAAATTTCTATATTCATCTAAAATCATTCCCCTTTGAAATATCCAAAAATATTTAAAATTTGATCTCTGTTTTAAATTATAAATTTAAAATTTGGTTAGAACCTAGTGTATGTGCTATTACAAGATTTTGCTCCCTAACTCAAAAAAATTATGGAAAATTTTTTGTAGACTCTAGAGAACTGAAGGACTCCATTTCTTCAAATAAAATTGAATTTGAAACTTGTTTGATCTAAGCTTTAAATACGTTTAGCCATCAATGTAGTCAATGTTCAAAATTCAATATCTTGTTCAAACTAGATCAAACGTTGAAACCAGTGCCTAAAATTCACTAAAACCATGATCTTGTGTCTCTATAAATTTGAATAAAAACAAAGAAGTTTTGCATCTAATGAACAATAAGTAAGATGGTTGCCCTGAATAAAAACTTAAATACAAGCTCCACTCATTTAAATAAACTTTAAGAATTATGAACATACAATTAAAAACTCAGTATAAAACTAGAGTTTTATGTTTCTAAAATCTTTATTTGGAGTTGATGTTATTTGATTTCTTTTGCCTCTTGTGGTTGCAACGCGACGAGCTACGTATAGACACTGACGTCTCCGACACAACTACTATCGACTCCACTTCATCACTGAACCCAGCGAGCAAGGCAAGCACCTCCTTGGACATGTTGATCCCAGTATTTCAATTAATTTATTTTGTTCTTGTCAAACCTATTATGCACGCGTGTAATTTCTTTAAACTTGCTAGTTTGTGGGTATTGTTAGATATACTTGTAATATCTTGGAGCTCCCTTGTTAAGTATGGATATGTGAACCTTGATAACCATAGAATAAAGGTAGACAGTGCATAATATCAACTGGGGTATATGCAATTACATACTAGTTGTACTTAGCCATGCTTTAGAGTTGTGCTTAGCCATGCTTTAGTTTGAAATAATTAAACTAAGATAGTTTTTGGAGAATTTAAAGTGTGGGATATGACAATTGAGGGTGTTGGTATTTGCTGTAAGAACTCAAAATAAAACTATGTTTTGACACAAGCGAGTTATGGCAATGGCTGGATGTGCATGGATTTTGCACGTAGTGTAGGGGGAGTATTCTCGTTTGGGTCGGTTAAGGACCGAACTAATGTGTTTTTTTCAAGGCAAGAATTTAGTGCAACCATAAGTGCCAGAATGGGATAGCCTTAACCTATTAAGTTATTTAAGTTTAGATTTGCATTTTGGAAGGCTGTAGTAGTACGGGCTGTTCCATTATGGATTGCTCGAAGGGGCGCCCACATTACGGTGATGGGAGCAACGCTTGCCAATATAACGGTGTACGCCTTAATATGGGGGGAGAAGTGGGCGGTGGGATGTGAAACCATTAATTGTACTGTAGGTACAAATATCTTCTACCGCCATATTAAAGGTTTGTCATCACCGGGCTGGTGCAAAGTTAGGATTAAATAATATAATTATATTATGAACACTCTGCAGCACACCAAAGGAAGTGTGCTAATAGCTTGCACAAATGGGCTAATCATTTCTTGTGGGTAAAGTTGTACACCTCTGCAGAGTGAAAATCTTTTTGAAAAGCCATGCCCGCGGTCAAGGGCACTTGGTAAAGTCATCACATGGTTAGAAATTTTATTACTTTGCAAAATAGGGGTGAATATGGAAATATTGTTGGGAAATCTGTATTTCAGGTATTATGATAGGAATTGGTAAGATCATTGCAATGCTCACATTCAAGGAGGATTGTGAGTTATTATGTTGTGTACTTGCTTATTTTCATATTCGAAAATTTTGCTTTTACAAAATACCGCTTGCAAATTATTACTTGATATTCATGTTCATCTTTGCTCATTGCAAAATAACCGTAGAAGCTTTCCTATCGATATAGTCTGCATTTTATCATATATGCATTTGTCATATGCTATAAGCCTTGCTAAATACAAATGTACTCAATCATACTTAAATTGTTGGTTCAGTAGATGAGGAAAGCAAAGTTTCCAAGGACATATATCTTGTTGTATGTTACGAGGACTATACCAATGAGCTTTACTAGGACTTACTCCTTGTTAGTTGCTTGTGGTATTTTGGGTAAAGGCATACTGCTAGGCCTTGTATCTTCCGCTGCATTTTAAGTCGGCCTATAGGCCATGTTGTAAGGACTATGTGCTACTATTGTATTATGAACCTATGTATGGATGTGATAACAATGTTGTGATATGTGCATACTAGCTAATGATTGTAGGAATAGTATATTATGCGCATGAGATCTCCTTGGTATTCCATGCCAAAATGGAGGGTCTAGACGTAAACTCAGAGTGTGCATTGATTTCAGGGATTTGAAAAAAAGCTACACCAAAGGATGAGTATCTGATGCCAATAGCCGATATGCTTATCGATGTTGCATCAGGGAATAAAATTATTAGTTTTCTTGATGGTAATGGCAGATATAATTAGATATTCAGGGTAGAAGCCGATATACCAAAGACTGCCTTCAAATGCCTTGGTGCTTTAGGGCTATTTGAGTGGACGGTAATGACGTTCAGCTTAAAAAACTCTGTTGCAACATATCAGCGAGCGATGAATATGATTTTCCATGATCTAATCGGCCATATTATAGAAATTTAAATTAACGACGTTATTGTAAAATCTAAACATGATTTACAACATTTAGTGTAACACCCATGGCACCCCGTGCCCCGAATGTTACACCCTCTAGCACCACCAATTACAAATCGCTAAGAATAAATACTCGCAGAGCAAGCTAACCACTAGGAGGTTGTCAAAATTATTAAAAATTTCGGCAGCACCTCCCTTAAAACTAGAACATCCACTCAGCAGGTAGAAAACATTTGTAGTTATAAGATATCATTCTAGCAGGTCCTTAGTTAACCAATCACACATCTAATAGAAAATTAATAATCTCCACCACATGACTATTACAGGACAGGAACTCATTAAACAAAACCACAGATAACCTTTTACAAGAATTCTTCACGAGCTATTACGATCAGAATTATGAGTCATTAGAATGGAGCAGGGGATGATGTGAGCGTGATTGGCTTCTACCCCCATCCATGCATGCCGGCTTCAAAACACCTACAAACATTAAATAACGGCGTGAGTTCAAGCTCGACCAAAGTACACGAGAATAACAATTTCAATTTATCAGAAGTAAAGCAAGAGCTTGACTATAAGAGCAAGCAATACAATTGGAACAACCACCAGAAAATTACGCATTTATACCCAATTTAAGCAATAACTTGACCATATAAAAATTACCGCAATCAAGTCATCAACTCATTAACAAACCCATTCGACGTAAAAGTGGCATCACGTGACTCTAATTCACTCGTCTTCCGACTCAACCACCCTTGTTACAACTCAAACTATTTTCATCGACTTTATTCGAAGTTCAAAACTCAAATTTCACTCCACGATATTCATACAACATAATTAGCAAAGCAAAGAAAAGAAATGCACTAATTCATCAATTCAAATCAATTTCCCTTATTTGGGTTGAATCCACGACTCGACCTCCAATTACCATAATCACCGTCCATATGACACACCATTTACCATAACACTCATTATTAAAGATGCAATGCACATGAATGCTCATTTCCATGCACGCATCGCAGATCTTGCCGAAAGTGCCCACCCGTCGGTGTGCACCCTCACGTCCCTTCCATCCCGTAGATGGAAGGTGCCTCTCTTCTTGTCTCGCTCCCATTCACCTCGATGAATGGGACTACGAGGTAGGACTTTCATGTTCACTACGTGTGAACACAGAGGCCTTGTCGAATGGGTCGCCTCTTCCATTATGAATGCATATCATGAATGCAAAGCGCAACATCAATTCTCAACTAAAACACATTTCAATCATCATACTCAACTAAAACACATTTCAATCAACATACTCAACTCAATTCCCTAGACGAGGCACAATTAAATACATCTCTTGTATATTAACCACAAGTATCCTCGTACCCCATTCTCGCTACTCAGTGCAATATTAACAAAGGTACAGTAAACTCACCGAGATTAAGGCTTACTAGTGACCATTCGAATCCAATAACTAACCATGCCCTCGAAGGGACGATCACCAATACAACTCATACTTGCCATAATCAATAGAAAATTAGCCGTGAATAGATAAATAACAATAAACAATTCAATTGGGCACCCTTCTCGATGTACTTGCCTTTACCGACGCGTGAGGCAACTCAGGGTCGAGACCACCCCGGAAGACACTCTCCCTGAAAACAACGTTACCCACAAGAACGGATCAAGGTCCGACTCAATACCTCAATACATGACGAAACTTAACTTTTGCCAAAAACAGGTCCCAATTCCACTAATGGGAACTCCGGCAACCCACTAGGCAGCGGACTTTAAACCTTAATAATAGGGGAACACAATGACAACTCGCTCAATTTGGGGATCTTATGCCTAACCATTACAAATTAAGCTAATATACAATTGTATGCTCATAATCAAATGGCAGTAAATAATTCTTAACTCACACATTTGAATTGAGCCATACGAATAATAATGATCAAGTCACGACATAATATTCACAACCATTACGAGGGTAAGAATGATATTACAGAAGCTCATACACAAATAACACACATATATATATATATAACAATCCATAAACAACGCACATAAAGCCCTCAAGAACACGATCTTGATAAACATATCTGACAATGCGATGGGGCGAATCCACACATACAACTATTGCTTACTAACCAAGATTTTATAACTTGCTCATCACAGTCTCTATGCACAAAGGCACCAAACCATATCTTAGTCTAATCACATGAAGATACACAATAAAGCGGCTTTAGCCTCAAATATAACCTCTTTTCTTCATGCCCATAGAAATGAATATTGATTTCCATTTATGACCAAAGCATGAACATGATAACATGGCATGAGCGACAATTAATCCTAGCCAACATTGATAAACTTGGGAGTATGATAAGCATGGCATGAGCGACAATTAATCCTCGTCAACGTTGATAAACTAGGAGCATGATAACAAGGAATTCTAGCATAATGAAATCATAAAACTTGTAAGCATGACATTAGTGTAATCCCTCCGTGACTATAGCGAAATTTGATTTAGTAACATCCGTCCCTCACCAAAAGCGAAGGGACTTAAATCATGAAAGTAGCGAGAAGATAAAGAGGTAGCCCTCTAGTTGACCGGTATCTGATGAGTACTAAGAGCAATAGTTGAAGCATGAAAAATGAGGACTTACATCATGTAAATATAGCAAGATAATTAAATGAGGAAGCATGACCACTCAAGATTTTAGCGATTACTAAATGCTACATAATTCTTTTAAACATAGCATGATCAGAGTACATGCCCAAGAATTGAGTTGTCACTACATAACAACTAACAGATGCCCATATAACATGTCATGGTAATGGAACAGGTGTTCTCCACTCGTGGAACTCAACCAAATCTCTGCTCGCAAATGACCTAATGTGAAGCCAGAAGGTTTTTGCAGATTGATGGCATCGCCTCACAACCATTTCATTGAACACATGGCATACACAATGAATCAAACCCCCAATTTGATGGTTTAATCTCTCACCGCAAGGAGGCAAAGAAATTTCTTCTTAGAGTGAGAGGGAGGAGCGCCTACCGGAGAGGAGGCGCAGCAGTAACGTCTCGAATTTTGGCCAGTTTTTAAATTTTGGAGTTATTTGAATTTTTATGAATTAATCAACCTTTAATTGCATTTAATTGCATTTAACGGAATTTATCTAATTTTTCTGGGATTTATTGGATTTAATTGGATTTTATTTATATCATTTTTCTTTGAGTAATTCAATACCAGAAAATGTAATTATCAAAAATTAAAACTAATATTTTATTTAGGCTCAAAATGCTCTAAAATATTTTCTAGATTTTTCTAGAATTTTTCTAGTATTTTAGTGCCCCAAATAATTACTTTGAATTTAGGTATTTATTTTTAATCGAAAAAGTTTAAAATCCTTAGCTACTGATGTTGGGTAAACCAACAACGTGCTCATGTGAGGAAAAACCTAATCACCGCTTGAATCTGGACCGTCGGATCGGGATCCAACGGTGACGTGTGACCGCCCTCGGATATCTTGATCGATCCACCGCCGTCTCCGTTAGCGCCCGCGATTTGCCGATGATTTCTTGAGTTCCAAGGCATGTCTGGGCGAATGAAGTACACCCGAGCTCAGCACTTCCTTCCGCTCATTTCCCTCATCTCTCGCTCGACCATCCACCGTGTAGCAGCGTACTAGCTCGCCGTAGTTCACGCTTTTCCCGCTTTGCCATTTGTGCCCGCCGTGCTCGCCGTTCCCGCCAGCTTTGAGGCCAAATTTCCGAAGTTCCTTGAGTCGCGCCGCCGCACGGTGTGGTTACTTCTTCCGACCGGAGGCTCGAAGCGCCGTGGACCGCGTCATCTTCTTCAAGTCCGTGACCAGTAGCCGCATCTTCATCGACTCCTCGCGTGCAACCTCGGTAGTCGATCGTCATCAACGCCAAGGTAACGCCACGTAGGGCATAGTAATGTGATGAACCGCTCGGGTAGTTTCTGCCGTCGATTTGAATCAACGATCCGGAAGCGCGCGTGAGCGTGGCTTGATGGTTCCGCGACGCGTGTCAGTCGCTGACATGTGGGGTCGAGCACTGTTCGTGGGCCCACTTGTCAGTGGGAGGACCGCCGGTCATGCTGGCGTCAGCGTGACGTCATCCGGCCCACTGTCGATTGGCGAGGCGGCGTGGCTCGCTCTCGGTGCCGACGCGTGTCAGCGGAGGAAAATCAGCCGGAAAATCGGTGGAAAATAGAGAAATAATTCGATTTATTCTTTTATGAATTTCAGCAAAATTAAAACGCTATAACTTTCGCATTTTAACTCGGATTTGAGTGATTCCAGTGCCCAAAAATTTATAAAAATGTGAACTATTTATTGGTGATTTTTATTTAATTTTAGTGAATTGTTTGCTGTCTGTATTATACATTTATTGTGTGATTGCTTGTCTTAGAGTAGACTCAAGTCGCGGGTTTCGTCGAGGGAGAATTTGAAGACCCGTCGCAGAACCTCGACCAGAACCAACTCCTCTTCGAAGGCAAGTCATGCTTTGATCATTTAGCGCCTAGTTTTAAAAGTATATTTTGATTTCCATATTGCATCCTATGTTAAGTACAACCACTATTGATTAAATTGGGAAATGGTAGTTAAAAGCCAAACTTGTTATGCCACCTTGAGTATAATGTTTATATGCCTGAAACCTTGTCCACCCTAAGATGCGTAATTATGTTGGATGCTAATATGATGCCAACACGGAGGCTAGACCGTGATTAGTCGCTAGCTTGCTTGTATGCGTGGAATGACTTTCAAATATCAAATGAATATTGACTAAACAATTATGGAGCGTATTTTGGGAAATCACGATGATGTCATGAATTGAACCGGATAGTGACACGTGTGGTGCTATTCATGAAATGATGTGGAAAATGGCATGTGTTGCTTAAGTATAAAGTGGGGTGGGAAAATGATTTGAGCAGGGGCAAGTGGCAAGAAGGCTTCGTGCGGGTGGGCCAATGTGGCAATGGGCTGTTTGAATGATTAAGAAGGTTGTGTGCCGAGTTGTATAAAATGGATGTCTTGCAGGGACGAGTTAAGGACTTAACCTTGCGAGCCTTTGAGCTGAGTTCCGTGTACAACCACTTGTCCTAATGGGGCGGACCTAGTTAAGTAGGTTTCGACCTCTTTCCTTTGAAACCTCTGGGTGACAGTGCACACCAAATGCAAGCTGTAGAAGAAGCGTACTGTCTTTGCGGCTTGGTACCCATTCAGCAGTGCCTTGCCTGTCTAAACTTGACTCTGAGTGAGGAAGTGTTAGAAGGAGAATAACGGAGAGGTTCAACGGTTAAATGTTAGTCTCTGAAAGACTTTGTTGCAATCAATCGCTTTGTGTGGTGAGCATCAGTATCCTGTGGGTAAAGTGTCTGACCTCTGCAGAGTGTGTGTGTGAATCTATTGAATAGCCGTGTCATGATGATGGACATTGCTTTCGGTGATTCTGATCAAGGGTTAGATTTTCAAAATGAAAATGTGGAATGGGTGGTGTGTGCCAAAAAGTTGTGGTGAAATTAGGGCTGTGTGCCAAACTCTTGGAAAAGAATTGAGAAATTAATTATTAAATATTATTGATCTTCTTGCTTTTAATCTAATAGGATTACCTATCAAAAGAAATCTTTGCTTTATGCAAAATAACCAATTAAGCCTATCCTTGGAAGAAGCCTTGCATATAGTAATAGTCTGCATTGTGCATGACTTGTTGAGTATGTTGTATACTCACCCTTGCATCGACAAAAACCTCAAAAGAAGAAGAAGCCGTGCCAGTTTGGGATGAAGAGTTAAATCGAAGGCGGGGAGGATTAAGGGGTTGAGCCGCACTCGATGCTTTGTGGTCATGAAGAGTTCATCGCTTTACTTTTGCTTCCGCCGATAAACTGTTTACTTGATATTTATCGCCTGCGTTAAGAAATCTTGTAAGGTGGCCATAAGGCCATGTAACTCGTTATTATTAATGCTTGAAGTACTTTATTTACTTAATTCATGTATGATTGTGGTACTTCAACTTTGTTTATCTGTGTGTACTAGCGTGATCTGGACTAGTACAGAATACCTGAGTGTCCGAATCCGTGGGAATTCGGGCACGACGAGGATAATATCGAGATCCATCTTGTTGTAGGACTTGACCCTAGTTAGGTCGGCCGTTTTAATGGAGTCCAAATTAATTTCTAAAAAAATAAAATCTGAACAAGAATAATCATTGAAATCTTGACTCATCTCTTCTTCTATACTTCATACCTCTGCTGTATTTTTGCTATTGCTTTCGTGTTCTTTAAAATTTGTTGTTCTGACGGCGTTGCTTTGGCGGATGCGGATGGTTCACTCCTTTGGAGGCGTCACGGTGGCTCTGTTGCGGAGCTCGGAGGATGCTCCGGTGTTGGGAGGCTTGATCGACCACTCTACAAGTCCCTTTGGATAGTCAGCAGGATCGCTCGTGGATGGGAGACGACTCGACCTTATGCGCTCGGGAGCATGCTCGTGCTTGTCGTCCCGCCTCGCGGTGAAGCGAGCCGACCTCTGGCGGGCATCTGAGTGTGCCCGAGTTGCGCTGCGGCCGGATCAGCCGGGACCACGGCTTTGAGCTATGGGATACCGCCTTCGTGTGCACCCGCGCGGGTGGACCCTACGAGCCCGCTTGGACTGGAGGATGACGCCGCCGTCGTACACAGGCGGAGTTCGCTGCGGCACAGGAGGAGGTGATGGACACCACGACTACGGGCTGCAGGCCATCTACCGCGTTCGGAGGAGACCGAGGAGGCCTTACGAGACCCGCATGCACGCTGTTCGAGGATCGCCGAGCTGGAGGAGGCTCTTACTGGCGAGGAGAGCGACGCCGTCATGGAGCTCGGCGACGACGAGGAGGAGCCAGCAGAGCAGAGCCCACAGCCGAGAGACCAGCGGCGGTGGAGCCCCAGTGCACCGTGGGAGGGCATGGGGACGGTTGCCCGATGCCAGCTCACCGCGTTTACGTGATCGGCGAGCAGAGCGGGTTGGCTCGATGAGTGATGCTTTGTCAGGATATCTGTGGCGAGCTTTTGCGTCGAGACTCAGTTGTTTTGAGTCGCGTCTTTATTTCCGAACTTTAGTATGCGATGTTGTAATGAACAATTGAATGTGATGGTTGTGATTGTCGTATGGTTACATAGTCCTTGGACTATGTACTAAACCATACTTAATTATTATTTATGCTTGAATGCTTAATGGTTCTATTTAAGTTACACCTGTTTCCCCGTATAAGTTCCATACTCGCCTATTCTTTTTCCCTCTTATCTCTAAACCCCGAAGAATCAACAGATGGTGAACACTCGTAACAACGGAGCAGGAGGCAGTGGATCACGTCACGGAGGCAGTCAGGACCATACACCGCCACCCCAGGCAGCACCGCCAGTGGATATGCAGAACTTAGGCGCATTTCTCGCAGCACAAACGCAGTTAATGCAAACAATGATGACAACGAAGATAACAACAAAGCACTTTCGGCCGTCGCTAACAACCAAGCTGTGAACAATGGGCCACGTCCCTACTCAAGATTATCTGAATTTATGAGGACCCGACCGCCCACATTCTCGGGCAATGCCAGTCCACTCGAGGCAGATGATTGGTTGAGAACTATCGAAAGGAAATTGCACATAACCCAGTGTGAAGGACATGAGAGGGTGCTTTATGCCTCTCACCAGCTTGAGGGAACAACAGCTGAATGGTGGGAGAATTATCAGCGTCATGAGAGAACCCGAGGAGATCACTTGGGAGAATTCACCCTAGCTTTTCGTCAATACCATGTCTTGGGAGGGTATTATGGGGCTGAAAAAGGAGGAATTTCGAGCTTTGAAGCAAGGAGGCGGCGGTGGCCGACTATCTGAATAAATTCACTCGCTTAGCATGCTATGCACCTGATGACGTAGCTACTGAGACAAGGCAAGGCGATCCGTTTCTGAAGGACTTAACACGGATGCGGTGGGACTAATTACCCACACTTTCCTCGATTTTCAAGAAGCGGTGAACAAAGGCGCTCATCTTTGGAAGACAAAGCGCAAAGAATCGGGCGACAATCGCAAGCGCCGCATGGCTCGCAAGGAGGACGTCGAGGTCATCGAAAAACAAAAATGATACCCCACAATTCACGAGGTTCCAGCCGAGGAACGATGTCGAGACGCCGCCGCCAATGCCAAGACCAGTTGGACAAACCCCTCAGACCCCAGTCAAGGTTGTTAATCAGAACGGAGGAAGTCAGCAAATGTCAGGAAGACATTGCTACAACTACAAAGAGACCATATCGGATGTCCACCGAAGAGTTGGTGGAGATGAAGAAACAGATTGAGGAGTTGTTGGAAAAAGGATTCATCGGGCGAGCTCGTCACCTTGGGGAGCACCGGTTCTATTGTTAAGAAAAAGGATGGGAGTTTTTAGGATGTGTATAGACTATCGCGACTTAACGAAGTGACGATAAAGAATAAATACCGTTACCGAATAGATGATCTTTTCGATCAATTAAGAGGAGCAGGAGTATTCTCCAAGATTGACCTTAGGTCAGGATATCACCAGCTGAAAATCAAGACAGAGGACATACCCAAGACCGCATTTTCCTCAAGATATGGACATTATGAGTTCACCGTTATGTCATTTGGATTGACAAATGCGCCTCATACTTCATGAACTTGATGAATAAAGTATTTATGGAATACCTAGATAAATTTGTAGTGGTGTTCATCGATGATATATTGGTTTATTCAGGGATCGGATGAAAAGCACGCCCAACATTTGAGATTAGTGTTGGAAAAGCTAAAGAACAGCGGTTGTATGCAAAGTTTAGTAAATGCGATTTACGGAAGAGTGAGGTAGATTTCTTAGGGCATGTCATGATTTAGAAGGAATCATGATGGACCCAAGCAAGGTTGAGACATTGCTACATTGGGAGTCGCCTAATCAAGCCGCAAGTTCGAGTATCCTTGGAATGGTGGTTATTACCGCCGATTTATAGAAGGATTTTCGACAATTGCAAAGCCAATTACGCAGCTTGCTAAAGAAAGAAAAAAGTTCGTTTGGACAGGATTGTGAGAAGAGTTTCCAAGAACTCGAAGAAAAAATGACATCGACACCGGTGTTAGTGCAACCCGATGTGCATCGAGTTTCGATATTTACTGCGATGCATCACGCCAAGGACTTGGATGTGTGTTGATGCAAAATGGAAAGGTAGTCGCCTATGCATCAAGGCAGTTAAGGCCACATGAAGGGAATTACCCGACACACGATCTAGAATTAGCAGCCGTAGTGCACGCACTGAAGATATGGCGTCACTATCTCATTGGCAATAGATGTGAGGTGTATACAGACCACAAAAGCCTTAAATACATTTTCACCCAATCGGACCTGAACATGAGGCAAAGGAGATGGTTAGAGCTGATCAAGGATTACAACATGGGAATCCATTATCATCCCGGCAAGGCCAATGTAGTGGCTGATGCCCTGAGTCGGAAAAGCCATGGTCTGAATCCGAAAGTAGAAGAAAGTCAAGAAGAACTATGTAAGGACCTTCAGAGGTTAAAACTGGAAGTTGTTCCCGAAGGATTCGTAGCTGCATTAGAAGTAAAGCCTATCTTGGAAGATCAGATTAGGGAAGGTCAGAAGAATGATGAGAAGATCGAGAGAATCAAGGCCAAGATGGAGGAAGGGCAGGCAAAAGATTTTAAGCTGGACGAACAAGGTACATTGTGGATGAAGGAACGTATTTGTGTACCCAACAAAAAGGAATTAAAGCGATTATCTTGGAGGAAGCTCATGACTCCAAGTATTCAATTCACCCAGGGAGCGCAAAAATGTATCAAGATTTGAAAGAAAGGTTCTGGTGGCCGAATATGAAGAGAGAGGTTGCTGAACACGTAGCACTATGTGATGTATGCCAGCGAGTCAAAGCTATGCATCAGAGACCAGCAGGACTGCTGCAGCCATTGAAAATACCAGAATGGAAATGGGAAGAGATCGGAATGGATTTCATTACCGGATTGCCAAGGACGCAAGGAGGTTATGACTCCATATGGGTTATCGTGGATCGATTGACTAAAGTCGCACATTTCATACCAGTGAAGACAACCTATTCAGGAGATAAGTTAGCCGAGCTATACATGGCAAGGATCGTTTGCTTGCAGTGTCAAGAAGATAGTATCAGACGAGAGGTACCCAATTTACCTCAAGATTTTGGGATAAATTGCATACAACAATGGGCACCCGCTTGAACTTGATCTGACTTATCACATAAGCAGACGGATGGACGGTGAAAAGAGTCAACGGATATTGGAAGATATGTTGAGAGCTTGTGCGTTAGCATATACATCAACTTAGGACAAATGTTTGCCATATCACGAGTTTAGTTACAACAATAGCTATCAAGCAAGTCTTGAGATGTCGCCTTTTGAAGCCTTGTATGGTCGACCTTGTAGGGCGCCGTTAAATTGGAATGAGGCGGTGGCGTCGTGTCTTGGACCGACATACTTCAAGAAGTCAAGAGCAAATAGCAGATGATCGAGAAAGGTTAAAGATTGCACAATCAAGATGGAAGAGCTACGCAGACAACCGCCGTAGAGATTTGAGTTTTGAACCGGAAGATTATGTGTATCTCAGAGTTACACCACTTAAGGGAGTCCAGAGGTTTCACAAAAAGGGTAAACTTGCGCCAAGATATGTAGGACCATTTAAGATCATCAGCCGTAAGGGCGAAGTCGCCTACGAGCTGGAGTTACCACAGTCACTAGCAGGAGTGCACAATGTTTTTCATGTATCGCAACTCAAGAAGTGTCTCCGAGTGCCTGAGGAACAGACGTCACTAGAAGAAGTTGAACTACGGGAAGACTTGACTTACAAAGAGCAATCGATAAAAATTCTGAACACAATGGATCGGAAAACAAGAAACAAGACAACCCGTTTCTGCGAGTTCGATGGAGCAACCACACGAAAGTGAAGCCACACGGAGCGAGAGAAAGATCTGAAAAAGGAATTCCCAAACCTATTCTATAGTTAAGCCTCGAATCTCGGGGCGAGATTACATTAAGGGGTAGGTTTGTAACGTCCCGAATTTTGGCGAGGTTTTAAATTTTGGAGTTATTTGAATTTTTATGAATTAATCAACCTTTAATTCCATTTAATTGCATTTAATGGAATTTATCTAATTTTTCTGGGATTTATTGGATTTAATTGGATTTTATTTATATCATTTTTCTTTGAGTAATTAAATACCAGAAAATGTAATTATCAAAAATTAAAACTAATATTTTATTTAGGCTCAAAATGCTCTAAAATATTTTCTAGAATTTTTCTAGAATTTTTCGGGTATTTTTAGTGCCCCAAATAATTACTTTGAATTTCGGTATTTATTTTTAATCGAAAAAGTTTAAAAATCCTTAGCTACAGTGTTGGGCCGGCCCAACACCGTGCTCCATGAGAAAAACCCTAATCGCCGCTTGAATCTGGATCGTCGGATCGGGATCCAACGGTGACGTGTGCTTCGCCTCGGATCGTCTTGTATTGATCGATCGCACCGCTGCCTCTCCGTTAGCCGCGATTTGCTTTGTGATTTGCGCGAGTTCCAAGGCATCCGGGCGAATGAAGTACACCCCCGAGCTCAGCACTTCCTTCCGCTCATTTCCCCTCATCTCTCTCGCTCAGCCATCCACCGTAGCACGCGTACTAGCTCGTCGTAGTTCACGCTTTTCCCCGCTTCGGTTTTCGCTGTGCCCCGCCGTGCTCCGCCGTTCCCCGCCGCACCTGAGGCCAGCCCCGAGTTCCTTGAGTCGCGCCGCAGCCGTGTGGTTACTTCTTCCGACCGGAGAGGCTCGGAAACGCCGTGGACCGCGTCATCTTCTTCAAGTCCGGCAGCCAGCGCCGCCGCATCTTCATCGACTCCTCGCGTGCAACCTCAGCCGTCTGATCGTCATCCAACGCCCAAGGTAACGCCACGTAGGGCATAGTAACAGTGAACCGCTCGGATAGTTTCAGCGCCGTCTGATTTGAATCCAACGATCCGGAAACGCGCGTAGACGTGGCTTGATGGTTCCGCGACGCGTGTCAGTCACTGACATGTGGGGTCGAAAGCATCTTAGTCAGGCCCACTTGTCGCCGGAGGACCGCCGGCCGTCTTTGGCGTCGGCGTGGCGTCATCCGGCCCACTGTCGGTGGCGAGCGACGTGGCTCGCTCGGTGCCGACACGTCAGCGGAGGAAAATCAGCCGGAAAATCGGTGGAAAATAGAGAAATAATTCGATTTATTCTTTTATGAATTTCAGCAAAATTGAAAACGCTATAACTTTCGTGATTTTAACTCGGATTTGAGTGATTCCAGTGCCCAAAAATTTGTAAAAATGTGAACAATTTATTGGTGATTTTTATTTAATTTTAGTGAATTGTTTTCTATCTGTATTATATATTTATTGTGTGATTGCTTGTCTTAGTAGACTTGAGTCATGGGTTTCGTCGAGGAGAATTTGAAGACCCGTCGCGAGAACCTCGACCAGAACCAACTCCTCTTGAAGGCAAGTCATGCTTTGATCATTTAGCCTAGTTTTAAAAGTATATTTTGATTTCCATATTGCATGCTATGTTAAGTACAACCACTATTGATTAAATTGGGAAATGGTAGTTAAAAGCCAAACTTGTTATGCCACCTTGAGTATAATGTTTATATGCCTGAAACCTTGTCCACCCTAAGATGCGTAATTATGTTGGATGCTAATATGATGCCAACACGGGAGGCTAGACCGTGATTAGTCGCTTAGCCTTTGCTTGTATCGTGGAATGACTTTCAAATATCAAATGAATATTGACTAAACAATTATGGAGCGATTTTGGGAAATGCGATGATGTCATGAATTGGGCCGGATAGTGACTTGTGTGGTGCTATTCATGAAATGATGTGGAAAATGGCATGTGTTGCTTAAGTATAAAGTGGGTGGGAAAATGATTTGAGCAGGGGCAAGTGGCAAGAAGGCTTCGTGCGGTGGGCTGTGTGGCAATGGGCTGTTTGAATGATTAAGAAGGTCAGGTGCCGAGTTGTATAAAATGGATGTCTTGCCCGGACAGCTTAAGGACTTAACCTTGCGAGCCTTTGAACTGAGTTCGTGTACAACCACTTGTCCTAATGGGACGGACCTAGTTAAGTAGGTTTCGACCTCTTTCCTTTGAAACCTCACGGGTGACAAAGTGCACACCGTGCAATCTGTAGGAAGCGTACTGTCTTTGCGGCTTGGTACCCATTCAACAGTATTTGCCTGCTCTAAACTTCGACTCGAGTGAGGAAGTGTTAGAAGGAGGTAACGAGAGGTTCAACGGTTAAATGTTAGTCTCTGAAAGACTTTGTTGCAATCAATCGCCTGTGTGGTGAGCAGTGTATCCTGTGGGTAAAGTGTACAACCTCTGCAGTGTGTGTGTGAATCTATTGAATAGCCATGTCATGATCGGACATTGCTCGTGATTCTGATCAAGGGTTAGATTTTCAAAATGAAAATGTGGAATGGGTGGTCGTGTGCCAAAAAGCTATGTGATGAAATTAGGGTCAGTGTGCCAAACTCTTGGAAAAGAATTGAGAAATTAATTATTAAATATTATTGATCTTATCGCTTTTAATCTAATAGGATTACCTATCAAAAGAAATCTTTGCTTTATGCAAAATAACCAATTAAGCCTATCCTTGGAATAAGCCTTGCATATAGTAATAGTCGCATTGTGCATGACTTGTTGAGTATGTTGTATACTCACCCTTGCATCGACAAAAACCTCAGAAGAAGAAGAAGCCGTGCCAGCTTGGAATGAAGAGTTCGTCGAAGGCCAGGAGGATTAAGGGGTTGAGCCGCACTCAGTAGCCTGTGGTCATGAAGAGTTCATCGCTTTACTTTTGCTTCCGCTGATAAACCTGTTTACTTGATATTTATCGCCCTGCGTGGCGAAGTACTGTAAGGTGGCCATAAGGCCATGTAACTCGTTATTATTAATGCTTGAAGTACTTTATTTACTTAATTCCGCTGTGTATGATTGTGGTACTTCAACCTGTTTATCCTGTGTGTACTAGCGTGATCCTGGACTAGTACAGAATACACAGAGTGTCCGAATCCGTGGGAATTCGGGGCACGACACGCAGGGGAGCTCGGCCCGGAGGCTGCATTTGCTGGTTCGGCAGAGGGAAGGAGGAGCGCCACTTCTTGCGGCTACTGCTCTGCTGCTGGCTGCTGCTGAGCCAGGGAGAGGAGCGCAGGGAGGAGAGGACCGCCGGGCTGAGGGGGAGAAAACCGCCGGCTGGGGGAGGCACCGGGAAGCTCGGCCCGAAGGCTCGCCGGCCAGGGCCACCGGCGCTGCTGCTGCTGAGGTGGATGGCCAGTGCGACGCTAGGGAAGGGTAGTGAGGGTCCGGCCGAGCTAAAGAGGAGGCAAGGAGGAGCTGGCCGGTAGACGGAGCTGGGCGCAGGGAACCATCAACCAGAGAAGGGGAGGAGGAAATGTCGGCCAGGGTGGGGAAAAAATCAGCTCTCCAAATGATTTTTCAGCCACACACAGGAGAGAGAAAGAGAGGGGTTGGGTGAAAAGTAGGTGGCTTTAGTTCTCTCTCACACACCTAACCTTTGCACCTTGCAGATCACCGGCAGGTCCACCCACACTGAGAGCGCGTGCCAGAGGGGCACACACCCCGAACAGAAAATCCCACTACCTGGGAAAAGTCTGAGATATTACATTTAGCCGATTTAGAAATAGTCTTCAAGAATACACAAGCGCATGGTTTGAAGATGAATCCTTACAAATTTGCTTTTGGCATGTCGGCTGATTAATTTTTAGGCTTCATGGTGCATGAGAGGGTGATTGAGGTCAATCAAGAAAGAGTAAGAGACATAGTCAGAACAAAGCTGCCGATGCGTAAAAATGAGTTGCAAAAGTTGATCAATAAAATTAATTATTTGTGGTGGTTTATTTCAAATCTCTCTAGCCATATTCGTGCATTTACCCCATTATTAAAGTTGAAAGACAATCAAGGGTTCATATGGAGAGCCGATTAACTAAAGGCTTTTGATGACATAAAGGAATATTTGACCAACCCTCCAGTTCTAGCTGCACCACCAAAAGGGTATACCATTCAAGTTATATATATCGGCTGAGGAGGAGACCATTGTAGCTATTTTGGCACAAGAAGTTAATGGCATAGAGAGGGTAATTTTCTATTTAAGCTGACGATTACTTAACGCTGAGATCAGGTATCCTTTCGTAGAGAAACTTTGCTTATTTTTATATTTTGCCTGCATAAAATTAGGCACTATATTTTAGCATCAGCTTCTAAAGTGGTCTGTAAAACCGATGTTTCAAAATATGTGCTGTCAACTCTGATTCTGCAAGGTCAACTTGGCAAATGGGCTTATGCATTGATCGAGTTTGACCTATCGTATGAATCGGTTAAAACGGTTAAAAGACAGGTTATAGCTGATTTCATAATTGGGCATGAGACTACTGCCGATCTAGTGTCCATAGCCCCTTGGCAGTTGTATTTTGATGGATCGGTATGTCGAGAGGGTGATGGTATTGGAATAGTGCTCGTGTCACCTAAGGGGCAAAATTTTGAATTTGCATTTCAGCTAAATTGTCGATGCTCTAATAATCAGGCAAAATACGAAGCATTACTTCAAGGCCTACAACTGCTCAAAAATATAGGAGTAGACTTTGTTGAGGCCTATGGTGATTCTTTGTTAGTTGTGCAGCAGGTTAAAGGAGAGTATAATTGTTATGATGAAATTCTAACCAAATACTTAGACCAATGCCTTGCTATAATCGGCTCATTTACTTCATTCTCTATTAATCATATTCCTCATGAGTTGAATGATAGGGCCAACTTATTAGCCCAACAGGCATTTGGCTATAAAGGTTTTGGCCAGATTGAGGAGTGTGAGCCGATTGACAAAATAATAATATGTGTGAACAATGCTAACTGGAGAACAAAGATAAAAGAATATTTCATTGATCTATCTAAGCCAACAGAGAGAAAAATTAGGCAACAAGCTTTGAAATATGTAATCCTTGATGACACCTTATACTATCGGACATTAGAAAGTTTGTTGCTAAGGTGTCTTGGAGCCGACGAAGTTAAAATGGCGATGGGTGAAGTGCATGAATATATGTGTGGGTCCCATTAATCGGCTTAGAAGATGAAGTGGATGCTAAGGCATACAGTGTATTTTTGGCCGATGATGTTGGAGGACTACTTCCAATGTTATAAAGGATGTCAAACTTGTCAAAAATTCAGCAACGTACAATTGTCCCTAGTGTCGACTTTGCACCCTATTATTAAGCCTTAGCCATTCAGAGGTTGGGGTATAGATGTAATCGGACAAATATTTTCTACTTCATATGAAGACCATAATTTTATTTTGGCCACGATCAATTATTTTTCCAAATGAGTTGAGGCTATACCGCTCAAAAAGGTTACGAGTGTTGAAGCTATCTATTTTGTTAATGAACACATTATACATCGGTTTAGAATTTTGCAAACCATCACGACCGATCAAGGGATAGTGTTCATGTCTGATGAGTTTCAGGATTTTGCTAAAAGTTTGGGTATTAAGTTATTGAATCCATCACCTTATTATGCTTAAGCTAATGGTCAAGCCGAATCATCTAACAAGACGTTGATTAAGTTGGTTAAGAGAAAAATTGATGAGAAACCAAGAAATTGGCATGTGACATTGTCAGAATCTTTGTGGGCATATCGGCTAGCATATCATGGAGCAACGAAGCTTTCGCCTTATCAACTAGTTTATGGTCAAGAGACCGTTTTGCCTGTAGAGATTAATATCGACTCGACACGGGTGGCCAAACATAATGGTTTATTGGCTCAAGATTATAAGGATTTGATGGTTGATAACTTGGATAATTTGACAGAGTTACGGCTGTGTACCTTAGATTGGCTTAAGAGAAATAAAGAAAAAGTCGTTAGAGCCTACAACAAAAAGGTAGTGCCTAAGTCCTTTTGTGAAGCCGATTTAGTCTGGAAGACTATATTGCTTGTCGGCTCTAGGAATAGCTGTTCGGTAAATGGTCACCTATGTGGGAAGGGCCGTATAAGATAAATTGGTTTGTTGATGGAAATTCCTACATTCTAAAAACTTTGGAGGGAGTGGTGCTACCTAAGGCGATCAATGGGAAATACTTGAAGAAATACTATCCTAGCATTTGGATTGGTTCCTAATCGGCTATGAAGATTTGGTGCTTGAACGGTCGAATTAACTCGATGCAGTTAATTCTGGCAAAAGATATAATGTTGGATTGCAGACATTATGAAGTAAAGGCGTTAATAAGCAATCTATCAAACAGCTGATTGAAGGTTACAAAAATGTTAAGTTATAGTTCCAAGTAAAGCCAACCAAAATTATTGATTCGTTATAATAGTCAGTATTGAAAGCCAGAACCCAGAAGCCATGCGTCTAGAGCCAACAAGGCTCCTACAGCCTTTGCGATGGTCTCCTACAACTCGTTGACAATCATGTTTTCTTCCTTGGTGCTCCCAGGCACAGGAACAACCTTGGTCGATAATATTGCTCCCTGATTGCTGCAACGGCCAGAGCAATTTCATGCTTATGCTCTTTGATGTATGAGGCTATTGCAGAGATCATTGCTTGGCCGTCAGTTATTTGTTTGTTCATGTTGGCGAGCTACTCCTTAAGGAGTCTCTTGGTCGACTCCAGCTTTTGAACAGTTGCTTTATTCATCTTGAGGGTCAAGGAATCAGCATCAAACTTGTTTTTCTTTGCTTTGGCCCCCACTTCCATTTTTTTCAAAAGCTTTTGATCGGCTTCTTGTGCTTCCCTCTGAGCAATCCTGGCCCTAGCACCTTCAACTTCTACTTTTTTCCATCTAAGTGGTAGACATTTAGAAGCACGACTGTGGTCTCCGGAGGTAGATCAGCTTCCACGGTAGCCATGGCATCCGGAAGGGGTTGCGTGTTGTTCAGGAGATCGGCTTCGGGTTGCATGAATTGATCAAAAAGTTTGTTAAGCCTTTCCTGCATGCCTGGCGTAGAAGTTATTGCAGCTAACACCTCCTTCGACACTTCAAGAATCTTTCTAATGTTGGCATGATAGTCGTCTGTGGCCATCACCTTTGGATCCTCCAGTTCGTCTAGAGTGAAACCCAACAGATTTGTTCTATCGAATGATGCTGGGAGGGGAGTAGCGACGGGGGCTGGTGGTGTCGGCTGAGAGGATCGTAGAAGAGATTTAAGTGAGGTGACCAGCAGATCGGCTAGGATGCTCGCCACTTGTGCTGATGCGGTTGGCTAAAAATAGAATTGAAATAAGATAAAGTTGATGAGATTGTTGAATCTCTAGTATGAAATAACTCACCCTTCCCATTGCCGATGCACGAGGAGAATGTGGGAGGCTTTCACCGCTTTGCTCCTGGGACTTGGTGCCTCTGTTGGCAAGAACTTTCACGGACTTTGCACATTTCTTCTCTAAATATTGGTTAACTAAAAGTTTTTGTTGTTGAGAGAATCAAGATGAAAGGAAAACAATAGCCGATCAAAAGGATACTTACTAGGCTGTTGCTACTTGTCTATATCCGATAGAGAAGGGCTCTGGATTCCCAAGGTACCAGAGGTGTATCCTATGAGGCCTATCAATTGATGCAGCCTCTTTCTTGGTTGACCATTGCCTGACCGGTTGGTCACTGCCTTCTTGTCCGTAGCCTTAGTCTGCAAGAAGGAAGCAAAGTCGATTAGTAAGAAGGTGCTTTACAAAAAGTTCAAAATATGTAACCAAATTTATTCAAGCCGATATCTCACCAGTTATATCTACAAGACTTGAGTTAGTGTATCCCGAAGAGCTAGCCTCATCTTTAGATTCACTGTTAGTGGCTACTGTCAGCACTGGGAGGTTTGGAAGGAATTCATTTATAAAGGCTATAGCATCTTCTAGGAATATAAGGCCGTAGCAATGGCCAACCACCACGATGAGAAATGACCTGCTTAGCGTGTGTTTAGGAAGAAGTAGGGCATATCCTAAATTTGCAGATCATCTGCTAAATGTAAAACAAGGTTTGCCAATATTGCATTACGAACTCTTCGTCTTGGCTGATGCTGATCCAATAAATGAAAGGATAGGAGGACTTGCCCAAATCCTAACTGCCTCGCATAAACTATTGGATAATAAAATTCATACGAGGGCTAGAAAATAAAATTCATACAAGGGCTGGAAAGTCTAGTTTCTTGTATTAAAGCTGACAGATAACACACATAGAGAAATAGCTTGTAGAGCTCCAGTGTCTCAGATGACATCAGAGAACTATCGGCTTCCAGGTGTAGGAAGGAGGGCCAAGGAAAGTTGGCTGCATTGCTGCAGCTGAAAAAATCCTATTGGTTGAAATCTTCATTGTCAAGTAGTAAAAAGAAAGTAAGGTATTTTCTAGAGCTGATAGGAGTAATCTTTGTCTCATTCTCGGATCATAGTATGAATCTTTCGCCAAAAGATCGGCTTGCTCTGAACTTGGGTTTTGCATCCTCGGGGTTTCCTCCCTTGGAAACGGAGTGTTATCGTCTAGGTTTAATTCAAAGGATTGACTGAATATATAGTACAACTAGATCTACACAAACCAAAGTGGCCCTCCCACGTTGCCAACAGTGAAATTGCCAAAACCCATAAATAGCCGACACCTTATGGTATGCATCATTTGATATACTACTCCTAATAGCATTTTTCCTAGGGCTAGCCAACGACCCTCTACAAGCTGTTCTGCTAAGGTCTGATATACTGGGTTGGCCCAAGAGATGCCCCACAGAAATGAAATCTGTCTAGCCAGAGGTTAAGGAAGGCGATGTGTTCCTCGTCCGACACTAGCCCACTAGCTTGATTGTTGTTACTGATATACCTACTCCATCCTTCACCTTTGTATTTGATTAGTTTGAATCTTGGTTTGGCATTGAAAGCTGATACTTGCTCACCGTCAGTCCTTAAACAAGACAATTGGGCCACATCTAGGAGAGTTGGGCTGACTGGGTCAGTTTGAACATAAAGGCGTTTAGAGTGTCTGACCAGAAGTAACAAGCTGTGGCCACCAAGGGCTCATTGGCTTCTAGATCGGCTAAAGACAATGGGAGGCATTCGATTATACCCATCCTTTCCTAAACCTCCCTCTTTTGGGTTGCCACCCGGTTGTACCAGTTTCTCCACCCTCTTAATACCATCAGCCAAGCCCTAAAACTCTTGCTCCACCCCTCTATGTTAAATCCATAAGCCGACAGGGGAAGGCGGGGAATTTCCTAATTTATGACTGTGTCAGAGTCTAAGTCTCCTGTCGAGCCTAGGTTGTACTGGTCATTACTATTAGGAATCGGGATAAGTACCTGACTTGAATCCATTCAGTCCATTTGTGCATAATTCAATTGGGGTTGAAGGAAGCAGAAGCACTGAAGAGCTTGAGAATAGGGGTGTACTTGAAAGCCGATGGCATGGGATCATAGAGCTTGTGTGTGCAAGAATGACAATGTAGGGGTTGCATATTTATAAGGAGGGGTAAAATGGTGAAACGGCGGGAAGGATTTCAATGTGACACATGTGGTTAAAGTGCATGATTCGAATATCAAGAGTTTTACGACGCTATTAATGCGATGGTTACTGGTGAGGATGTTATGTCAAGCCGACATTACGTAAGCCGATGATCATGATTGTTGGAAGATAACAAGTTATCTCTTAAAAATAGGGGGCATACGTTTGCACTAGGATTTGGCAGGTGTGGTCAAAATTGCCAGGATAAGAGTTGACCTGCCATAACCAACATCTAATATGGGAAGAGATAGGAGATTTTGGTTATGATTGATGTTTTAAGGAAAATCATCCAGATTGAGGCCGATACGGATTCAATTTTTCAACATGTTGGAAAAAGATATGATCGGCCGACAGCTATAAAAGGTAGCCATGGGCGAACAAGAATAACAACAACACAATCCAATCAACCAACTTGCATTACTTTTATCTACTTTTTCCTATCGATTAGGAGTAGCCCCCGTAATTTAGCTTTGTAATTTGATCTTGATCAATAAAGTTGTTTATCACCGATTGTTGATCTTCATCAATTACGCCATCAGGTTCGATTTTATTTAATTTTGTTGCGCATCCCCTTCTTTGAAAAGAATCTACCTTTACCATCTAGTTAACCTTAACTGGTTAATTGGACTTATCGTTATCCTTCAATATAATTGGCTTTTCAGCTATTTAGATCTAAGCCGATTGTCTTGCGACCGATCAGCTTTGGAGCATATCATATATTTGTCTTACAGATTGTAGGATCAACTTGGTTGGCACGCCTTGATCAAGTGAACCCGGTGTTCGTCCGGTGGGTTGTTGCCGATAAACCTACTTCAAATGTTTGGCGTCAACAGTATGTTAAAGAGGAACTAATATTAGACAAAAGAAGAGTTGTACCCGTGATTCATCATCCATGCATCCATGTGTGCTAATTGGTGAGAGCATCAGTTATTAATTCTTTTTTAGCAAAATGACTTGTCTTATATTACCCCCTCCAGGTGGTTGTTAGGCGCCTATGCATTTTGATTAGGCCTGGGCATTCGGTTAATTCGGTTTTTTCGGTTCGGTTTTTTCGGTTTTTCAAAATTTCGGTTTTTGAATTGTGTTAACCGAACCGAACCGAAATTTATTAAAAACCGAACTGAATTAACCGAACAAAATCGGTTCGTTAATTCGGTTTTCGTTAACCGAAAACCCCAATCTCGACATGACCCTGAAGGAGCTCTATCGTTGCAGGCATCTTCAGTCTCTGGCTTTTAGTCTCTGGTTTTTAGTCTCTGGCTTAAAAAATGCGAAATAGCATCTTCAGTACAGCATTGCTCAAACATTGCCCTATTTGGATTCCAATCAGAGTGCATACCATTAATCTAACGAATCATCAGTTCTTGAATTGGATGATAAATGACAAATAATTGGATTGCAATCTTGTCAAAACATACTGGACAAATTCAGCCAGGAAGTTACAAGAGAAGTAAAGAATTACTTCTGCAAGGCGAATAAGCTATTACAACTGAAGTAAATCGGATTCTCAAGGGGGGAAAAAGCTGAAGTAAATTCAAGGCATCTCTATCTACCTGGGACAACAAACTTCAGATTACTGCCTTTCTTAAACACTGGACTTATCACAGTACCTGCATGTAGAAAGAAATCGAAGCCTTTCAGTCATTTCATGAACTCAGCATCTAATTTGAGGAAAACAGCAGTCCAAATTAGTACCTATGAAAGGAAAAAAGTCCTAAATTTCTCTAGTAAAATACATGGGTAAACACATCCAGAAATATCAACTCACTTGACTCGAGAAATCAAACCCGATTTGAAGAACACTCACTAGTCACTACTACTTGAGAAATTCATAAACCAAATCAAATAAGAATCAAATCGAAAAGAAGCAATCTTTTCCGTTGATGCACCACCATCCACAGGAGCAAACTGGAAACAGAAAGCGAAACAAGCAAGAAGCTAATAGCAAGAATAGTTCACTCTTGAGAACGCGAATCGATGGAGAAGAAGAGACGCGAGGCGTGGAGAAGAAGAGAACCACTCGTAAGGCGAGACGCGGAGCTACTGGCATCTTGGGTTGGACGAGCCGACGAAGAGACGCCGCCGGTCGCGGCGACGAGCCCATGGCCACGACTTCGGTCTTCACACTCAGCGAGTTCGGCTAGGGTTGGGCTTTAGGCGAATGAAATGGGGAATGAATCGAGTGAGGGTCTCGGGGATTTGGTGGGAGGATTTTTCCACTCATTGTCGCTACATAAATCGGTGGTTCGGTTTATTCGGTTACCAAAAACAGAAAATCGAACCGCAAACCGAAAACCGAACAATGGCGTAAAAAAAACCGAATCAAAACCGAAAACAAAAAAACCGAAAAAATCGGTTATTTCGGTTCGGTTCGGTTCGGTTTTTCGGTTTCGGTTTAAAATTGCCCACCTCTAATTTTGATAGTTAAACTTTGTATAGTATGATTTATAATCTATATAAATACAGACAGTTTGTGATAATTCAGGGTTTCTCCTTCGCTTTGAGGATGAGAATCCCACGATGATCTTAGAAAGAAAAATCTCTATAAGTTCTCTCATTAATCGGGGAAAAAGAAAAGGATCTAGCCCTCTTATTTTGATAGGGGATCTGGTTATTGTAACGGTGCAGATTTACCATATATATACATATCAGAGTTGTATAACAAATACAATTGTATTTCCTATCATACACAATAGAGTAGTGTAATAAAGAAAATTATATCGTAATATCTAGTCACACGATTGCATGGGTAATTCTACTAGTTAGTCTGACAATATCAGGGTTTACAGTAAATATCGTTGGATTTCTGTGTGAAAGTACCAGGAAAGAAACTAACAAACAAATTAAGTTCTGTAATTTAGAGACTGCATCGTGTCAAATGATGCCTTTTTTTTTTGAAGCGAATAGAGTATATTTCTAAAGCAAAATGAGATTCATCTTTACGACTGTCCAATACTTGTTGCCTATGTTTTTCATAAATATATTGCTTTACTATTTACTCCTACGCAATTTAGAATTTGAAAATTGGAGAAGAGCTGTTCAGCATCGATCATTCTATATTTTTATAAGGAACCAAAGATGCTTAAGGGCTGGAAGTAAAAAATAATAGGATGCTTATAAGAGTTGGTACGACCAAGACCTTTCCTAGATTATTCCGTCACTTAAGACCAAGTTGCTTTCAGCTGGAAAGGTGAGCAGAAAATTATAGGAAGGTAGCCCTCGAGATCCAGCTGCATCATCACAAGGGAATCGAAGCAGCTTTAATTTCGATGGAATTGCAACGGAAGCCCCAAAAGATTGGTACTTGAGAGGTTGTTTCCTACGACTATCAGACTATATTTACACTGCCTATGGTTTATAATTGCGTTCTTACAATGCTGAGCTAGGGAATGTTCATGGAAGTTAAGGACACCTCTGTGGGGAATATTCACCGGCTGTCCGGTGCCAAAATAGTCCTTTCACGGGTGTACCCGTACATGCATCACCGAGAAAATGCTTGTTTGACGTATGCCACCCAGGGTTAAGTTTTCGTTTGAAGAAAAAATTCGTTCCAAGCCGAAATCCGAAATTTCGGCCGAAATTCGGTAAATTCGGCCGGAGGAGATTCAAAATTCAAATCCGGTTTGTTTGGTACCGAAATTTCCGAAATTTCGCCGAAAATACCCCGAAATTCGCCGAAATTACCCGAAATTTCGCCCAAATTGGACTGGCTGCAAATTGGTTCAAACGACGTTGAAAAATTTTGAAATTTTTTTTGTAGATTCCTGACACATTAGAGATGTTCTCATAAAATTTTAGGTGATTATCAGATCTGTGGAATTTTTAAAAATTCAAACATTGTTACTATGTAGATGAAACGTTGATCGGCAAGTTTGAACCGGATGAAAAATAGTACAAACGATGTTAGAAAATTTTGAAAATTTTTGTGGAGATTCCTGACATACTTATGATATTTCTGTAAAAATTTCAGATGATGATCAAATGTGAAGAATTTTTAAAAGTTCAAAAGCAGAGATAGTTGAAAACTAGTACTTTGAATGTCAGAATTTTTATAAATTCCCGGAGAAATATTTTGAGTTGAAAATTTTACATAAGAATCCTTAGCTCAAATAAATTTGAAAAACAAAATTTCAAAAAGTTATAAAAATATTTGAATTGCCTGATAAATCCTTAGCTCAAATGAATTGATTTTTGAAATATAATACAACAAATTAAGTTTAGTGCTTACTGCATTGATAGATTTTATTAAGCAAACCAAGAACATTGAAATTTTTTGAAAAATTTATAGAATGGTACTGAGGAAGTTCTTAATCTTTCATAAAAATTTTAGATGATGATGACACTCGAGAAAATTTAGAAAAATCTAACAAGTTTACTGTCCCAATTATGTCCATTCTGTTTTTGATTTTTTAAGATAACAAATGATGTTAAATTATTTTGAATTTTTTTTCTATGATCCCAAACAACAAGGGATGGTACCATAATTTTTTCAGATTATTATCAGGCTTGTAAAAGTTTTTAAAAATCTGACAGTGTTTCTGCCTAAATTTTAAAATATCTCAAAAAATTAGTTTTTCATCAAATTTTCACGTAACAAGACTTTGTTAAGGGTTATTGGACCCATTCCGTTCAAATCCGGTCAAAACATTTGAAAATCCGGATTAAAAACCCGAAATTTGCCCGAATTTCGCCGAAATTTCCGACATTACTGCAGCAAATCAAATTTTTTTAAATTTTGAATTCAGCCGGTAGATATAAATTCGGGGAATTTCGGCGAAATTTCGGTATGCATGACGATACAAAGTACCCAATTAGTATACTCCATCCGACTTCAAATATAAGCTGTTTTAAACATTGACATGACACCGTGGTACCACTTTAACCGACACTTTAACTATCAATTCTATGTGAGTAATCTAGATATATCTGTTAATATATTGATAGTTAGACCTAAAAATGTTTGACCAACACAGGATTCATTCTTAGCTAAGGCGATTTATATTTGCATGTTAGAAGTATAAAAATATGGTCTCAAACTCTCAATGGCAACACATATTTTTCTTTTTAGACTAGGAGATCTCCCGGCCTCCGAAATATATCAGATAACCAAATCAGATAACCAAAGTCCACCACAACCAGAGACTGCACATATATTTCAGTCGATCTTCTACAACATCAAAATCATGCAGCAGGCAGCAAAATTATGTTCGGTCGGTTTCATACATGCATATTCTAAGCAATTTGCGTTCATGCGAAATTGCGAACTGTTATCAGTCCAGTCGCGGTCTAACTAGTCACGTCGGAACACGGCTGACTGACTTGTGCTAGTATAGTTGCCTCGTCATGACTAAGAAACCTCCTGGAGACCTAAGACCGACCTGGTCCGAAGGGTTAATTAATGACCTACAACTAGCAGTATTAACAAGAATATATGCAGAGGAATTATAGCAAGTGGTGACTTCAACACGCGGTGTCAACCGGCAAAACGTTGTGCCCTATGGATGTCTCGCCTTATATATAATACCGCCAGACCACGTGGATGGCTCGCCATATAATGCCGTGCCTTAGGACATCCACAATTAATTAGAGGCGAAAACAGAACAAATATGAATTAAATAGTGCCTTACCAAATTAGTATTCATATTTTTAAATAATACGAATTCAAATTCAAATATTCTTGAATACGGATATGAATCGAATGTTGTTGATGCGAATTCAAATTGAATATCAACTCAATTCGGCTGGACCTGGATTTTCCCATAACTTATGTTATATGAAGATATTAATGATATTTTATGCTCATACAATCACACTTAATCATTCTAATTTATTTATTTCACCTAAAGAAACATGAATTCACATTCAATTAAAAAATATCTCCAATAAATTGGTCAAATTCCAATAAACTTTGTATATTGCTTTGTCAAATACGAATAGTCTAGATAAAATAACATATTGGATAGTAAAAGCCTATAACATATTTGCATCCATATTTTTTTATGCGAATCAAATATGAATATGAATAGGAGAGAAACCATTAATCGAATGGAAAAATGTGTACCGCATTTCTATCATATTGGTAGTCGAACAATACGGATAATTTGTATCCATTTCCCACCCCTATCCACAACAGTTGGTCTCTTACGGTTGTCTCTAAGGATTCCGACTCACCTAGGGACAATACTAGAGATGAAATCTCTAATAATTTGTCACTAAAATAATTTAGATAATTTAGCTAACTATTTTTTTATTATTGTTATCATAGCTTCCCACACACTCACAACTTGAGATAGTTTGTGAGTATGGTTTTCACTTGTATATATAAGGGATGACACATTCTCTCTTCACATCTTCTCTCCGGTTAAGATTGTGGCGTGACATGTAAGAGACAGCTAAAGTGATCACTGTTAGAGACGCCTTATATACCTAGAAGCGATACCCAACAAGTATGCATGTGATTAATTAATAAACATGCATCTCAGTGAAAAATAGGGCCCAGATTGGCGAGAATCTTCATTACCTAAAATATAGATGCCGTCATTGTTTTTGTCCGGTGGACATACCGAGATGTAAATAAAAACCGAGTGACTGCAAGGTCAAAGCTAGGAGTACTATAGGTCTGATTGGGAAGCCCTATTTTTTTCCTGAATAACTACTTTTTAGTTTTCTTGGATGAAAAGCAGCTGTAACATTTTATAAGAGACTATTTAACAAACAGCTAATTTTCCTCAATAATAAGCTGCAAAAGTAGATCCCACCCAGCTTAATTAATCAGTTTTTGGTTTTTGTTAGTTATATGTGGCTTCTTACTTATGTCAAAAGCCGCATAAAAAATGAGCTATTTGGAGGTTTTACTGGCTTCTCAGAAGCTAAAGTTGACTTTAAACCCCAAAACAGGGCCTATATATATCCTCCACGTTTTTAAGGACAAAACCCCCTGATTATATATTGATAGACCAAACATTACATAGCACCCAACATTACAAATTAGTCCTAAAAATAAATGAAAATAGCAGATAATTCCTTCTAGACTAATCACTACTACATAGAAGACTATTACAGATGGTTAGAAAATATCATCACAGGTGGTTTTCTGGGCAGTCTGTAATCATATGTCAGTGATAACATGAAACATATTACAGACGGTTTCAAAACCGACTGTGAAAAGGCATATCATAGATGGTTTTCAACTAGAACCGTATGTGATATTAGATATCATAGATGGTTTTTAATTAGAACCGTCTGTAAAACAATCTTATCACAGACGGTTTCTAAATAAAACCATCTGTGATATGTTTTTTTCCCCTAACTCTCTTGACAGAACTTCCATGATAGTATCTGCTGCTTGAAATTTTATTCTCCTTAGATATTTGTTCAACGACATTTATAAGGCACAACTATTTATAGATTTTGTAATTGAATATCAAAACATCCTAGATATGCATGGAGGCAACAGCTTGTCTGCTAAGAAGGGTCTTAAAATATGAACATTTATAACACTTTCATTACCTTTCTTATTCTAATGTTGATGTATTTCAAAGCAAAATTCAATTCCATCAACAGTTCATCTTGAAAGTTGTCATGCTCTGATTTATCTTCTACTTCATTCTCATCCTGAATGAGAATACCATAGGTGGCATATTTTCAAGTTTTTGTTTAGCTTCTAATAGTTTTTCCATATCGTCTATTTTACCAAATCAGATTTCAATTAATTTAGATTAGACACATATAGGAATAAAGAGAGCATGCTTATATAATATGTTGACTTGATGCTCATCATAAATGCTACTTGATTGATGCGCATAGCTCTTTTTCATAAAAAGTAAAAGCATAAGTGTAATACTTCACACAACATGTAGTTGTCTGTGTACTTCACAACAGATGCTTCTATGTCAACATAGTCTCACATTCAAATTGAGCTAACACTATACAGAGGACAACTCTTTTACAGAAGAGACAAAGAACACACGATGAATAAAAAACAAGGCCCAATTTAACTGAGTAGCCTCTGCCTCAAGCATTAAACTCAATGTCAAATGGTCCTGCCAGCCAAAAAATATACCTAAGGTGATCATACAAACTACCCTCAGAACACAACATAAAGCTTTTCATGAAACAACTTTGATAAAAATAACACAAAGCTAATCCAAGTTTCCAAACAAATTTTGGTAGCTTATGGATCAAACACAAAGATGGTAGCTACTCCCGGCCCGATGCAAGCCTTCTTGATCTCCAGCAATGAGCAAAGCAGGACAGATGTAACATCCCAAAAATTTCTCTTTATTATTGGTTATCACTATTTTATTGTAATTTGTGAGTTTTGTGAATTTTCTGGATTTATTGGATTTTTTGGAATTTATTTGAATTATTTTAAATTAAGTATATTGGCCTTTTGTTGAAAACTAATTAAATATAGATAGAATTTAAATAAAGTTTTACCAAAAGTATTTTATTTGAGTCCAGAATGTCTCAAAGTATTTTTGAGATTTTTCTTGGATTTTTCCTGGAGTTTTTGTTGCATAAAATAAATCAAAGTATTTTCTATAATTATTTTAAAAAGAAAAACCCTGGAAATCAGCGTGAAAAAGATCGGGGCGAATCCCTTGATCGCTCTCTCAACCGAACGCAGTGTGGGTTTGTTGCCCCGATTTCTAGAAGCTTCACGCGTGGCCGTGGATTTCGCATCGAACGGCTAGAGTCAATCGCGTCCAGCAATGAAACCCTAAGGGTCACCACTGTTGGATTCGTGATTGGACGCTCGAGATTAGTTGCTATAGGAAATGTCATTAGCAAATCTCAGCCGTTGATTCTGGCAGATGGGTAGGTTGTGTCGTGGCGGCTCAGGATCCGCCGAATCTGGGCCGTTATGGTCCGTCGCGTGTTCGGTTGGGATTTGGTGCATCGCAGCCGATCATCTCACCACGTGGACGACGTAGGGAGAGTCTGAGCTCCACCTTCATCTCCGGTAGGGTTTCGGAGTTGGAGCCGTAGCCGCCGCGGAGTTTCGACTTGGATGTGGAAGCCGAGGGCTTTAAATAGCATGTCGACCTTTCCCTGGGATTCATCATCGAGCACTGCACTAGTTCAACCAAGTTGGGGAGCCCAAAATGCAAGGAAGGTGCCGTGAGAGCTCGCCAGAGTAGAGGACGGAAGCCACCGCGGTTTTTGCTTGAAATCGTCATCGATTCATCGTCTTCCGCTGCGGTTAGGGCACGTTAGAGGTTACCGCAGTGCGTCGCAACAGATCCGGTGGGCCCTGTGATGAGAATCTCACTAAAGTGCCGGTTCCCCCATCGTCTTCTTCATGTCCGATGGGTTTGTGCCGTCGTCCTCACCGTCGCATCCCTCGTCAATCGTGAACGTCGGATCTCCTGCGAATGGTTCGGATTAAGCCATGCAGTCGCCATCGTTCGGGATCATCCGATTGTTTGAGGGCGGTTGCGATCCTACCACGCATCGGCAATTAGAGCACATGACGTGGTAGCACTGCAACCAATCGGGCGAAGCCGCATGTCAACACTGTTGCCTAAGTCCATGGACCGAGCTCATGGTGGATCAGAGGTAAGCCATGGACCGGGTCTATAGGCTGCGATGATGTGTCAGCATGTGATTGGTCCAGAGTGATGCTGACATTAGCATGGCACAATAAATCGGTTTTCTTTTATAAAAATAATTTGGATATTATTTGATTTTCCAATTTTCAGATTTTTATGATTTTTGAATCTTTCAAAAGCTCGTTCTCCCTCATACGAATTCCGATTGAGGTGATTCAAATATCTAAAAGTTTATAAAATTGAGATATATCTAATGGTGAATTTTATTTGATTTTTGGAGTTTGTTTGCTCTCTATTTTGGTATTTATTTGCTTTTATCTCTCGATTCGCGTAAATGTTGAGTTGTGCAACGTATCGGAGGAGGATTTGGCAACTCAAGATCAACTTCTAGAGCAAGACCAGAACCTGTGCCAAGGCAAGTTGTGCTTTGATCATGTTGAACCCATGTTTATAATATTGCTATTTTGCTTTACAATATTGCATATTATTTCATGTGTACAAATGCTTTCAATCTAAATGAGGACTTAGCTATCACACCTTTTGATCTATATCCTACCTTGTCATTTGTATGTCATGATATATTTCACCCTAGATTGGTTCACTATAGTTGATTAGGGGGTGTTTGGGACAGCTCCAGCTCCACCAAAATCTGTGGAATTGGTGGAGTAGGGTATTTCTAGCTCCAGAAATTTGTGGAACTGGAGCCGTGGGTACATTAAGAGTGTTTAGGGTAGATCATCTTGTTTACATTTTAGACTAAAAATATAAACTTAATTCACTTTATTTTAGCCTATAAGTTTCAGCTCTGAGCTGGAGCTGAGATCTGTAGCTCTCCCAAACAAGGCCTTAATATTAAAGTCAGCTTGGGATGGTTAGATCGTAATAGATTGCTTAGCTATGCCATGTCATCACATGTACTTAATCATTGATTATTAATCTTGACTAACGAAATATAGAAAATGATATAAACTTGTATGTCATGTGTGGTCATATAATGAGATTGAGTTGTGATGACGAGGGTGGTCACGCAATCGATGTTGACTTGGGATAGCGATGTCGTGCGTGTGTGTGTTCTGCCTGTTCGGAATCCCTTCATATCCGAAAGTTTCAACGATTATTTGGACATTTAAATGACTTTAAATAAAAAAGTTGTCAACTACATAGTTGTAGATCTCATCGAGAGCTACAATTTTCATATAAATTTTGTCTCCATCCAACTCTTTATGTAAAAGTTATGATTTTTAAAAAATATTATCACTGCCTGTTCGGAATCCGAACCATCGGTGAGACTATTATCATTGTCGGTTCGGAATCGAACCGGCCAGCAGTGATAATATTTTTTGATAAAATCATAAATTTTCATGCAGAGTTGGATGGAGAGAAAATCTATATAAAAATTGTAGCTCTCGACGAGATCTACAACTTTGTAGTTGACAATTTTTTTATTTAAAGTCATTTAGACGTCTAAATAATCGTAGACAACTTTTATCCCTTCATATCTGAAAGTTTCGATGATTATTTGGATATCTAAATGACTTCAAATAAAAAAGTTGTCAACTACAAAGTTGTAGATCTCGTCGAGAGCTACAATTTTCATATAAATTTTGTCTCCATCCGACTCTGTATGCAAAAATTATGATTTTTTTCAAAAAATATTAACATTGCCATAGAACCGGTAGCGATAATATTTTTTGAAAAAATCATAACTTTTGTATACGGAGTCGGATAGAGACAAAATTTATATGAAAATTGTAACTCTCGATGAGATCTACAACTTTGTAGTTGACAACTTTTTTATTTGAAGTCATTTAAATGTTCAAATAATCGTTGAAACTTTCGGATACAAAGAGATAAAAGGAACATATATCTTATAGTAGTTGAGAAGTATGTTAGGTGAGATGATAAGGGGTGTTCACGCGAAGTAGCAGGTCACGGGTTCGAATCCTAGCAATCACACATGCGCGAAAATCCTGTGATTTGTGACACGCGACCATGTGTAGTAGTAAATATAGGTTGGTCTAGGTGCAAATAAATTTATTTTTTGATTTTATCGAGTGATTTTTGGATTTACACTATCACTGCCGGTTCTAATACAAACCGGTAGTGATACAGACTATCAATGCCGACCACGCACTGCCGGTTCCAATATCCGACAGTAATGCCAGTTTGGAACCGGCAGTGACACTACAGGAAAATGTCAGTTTGGAACCGACAGTAATGCCAGTTTGGAACCGTCAGGTCGTGACGCACTATATTTTCGTCGGCTATATGAGGCCGACGAAAATGTATTGATTTTCGTCGGTCGCCGACGAAAATGGACTTATTTTCGTCGGTTTGTTGTCATCGGCCAATTTTCGTCGGTCGGCCGACGAAAACAACTATTTTCGTCGGTTTTAGGCTTATTTTCGACGGTTCTTGGCTGACGAAAAAATATCGGTATACTGTAGTGTGATATGATATTTTGTAGTGGTGTAGACTACTACTAGGCTACGGTAGGGGATGGAGTCGGTGTTGGGTAAGAAGGCAGTGGCACCCCAATTTGGAGCTTCGGGGAGGTGTGTGAGTTTTAATGGTAGCTCGAAGTGGCCCTTTTATAGCTGGGATGAGGTGATGGCAACAGGCCGCACCAAGAGCTCGGTCGTGGCTAAGGCATGGTGTGAATTCGGCAGCACAAGATTTTTCTAGTTGCCAGGACATGGTGAGCTATAGCAAGGCAAGGGGTGGGTCATTTCATGGTAGGCTGGGTCAACTCAGCATTGAACCTGTGGCTTGACCGATACTATAGACAGGAAGAGGTGGTGCATCCGTGAGGAGGAAGACAAGGGCCAAAGAGGCACTAGCTAGTGGGCCAGTTATGGCAGTGGCTCAAGGCCCTGTGCCACTGATGAACGGCCCCCACATGGCAGTGAAAGAAGGAAATGCCCTAGAATTCTTTCCTTTGGACAGGGCTGAGTTCAGGCATTAATTTGAGCAGACAATCATGGTTGAAAATTTTCCAACTTTTTATGTGTGTTCCCACGGTAGTACTGGTGCTCCTATAAAATTTTCAGATCATATTCTTATCCATTCAATTTTATATAATTCTGACAAGGCTAATATTTGAATTTAGGGTTTTATAATTTTTGTTTTTTGAGTCTCCAAATTATATTTTTTTATATGAATTTTTTTGTGTGTAATTATAATAGTTCACAGGGGCTACCATAAAAATTTTAGATGATGATCGATCTATACGATTTTATAAAATTCTAACATTTATAATGTTGACTAATTACAGTTTCAATTTTTTCATTTTCTAAATGACATAAATAAGATTATTTATTTTTGAAAATTTTTTGTAGGGTCATTCATAATTTATAATATTTCATAAAATTTGTAGCAGGAGATAAGGTTCATACAAAATTGAAAGGACCGATATGTCGCCTAGAGGGGGGGTGAATAGGCGTTTTACAAATTTAAATGCGCAACGGAAATTTACTATTCGGATAGTCCGAAAATACCTTCGGACTGTCCGAGTGGTTCGGATAGTCCGAATGTCTTTTCGGATACTCCGAACTGCTCTTCGCAAGAAATACCTAAAAAGTAGATCTGAGTTATTTGAGAGGCTAGATTACTACCAAATAAGGTTTCTAAGCTAGGGCAACTTCCAGATTATGAGATCCACCCAATATCTACTGCATGAAGCTACCAAACCCTTGTATCCCCAAAAGATTAAGCTAAGCACAAAAGGGGACAAGTGGAAAACTTACAAACAAGAGAGATGCAGCGATTTTTCTCCGAAGTTCGGATCCTGAGGATCCTCGTCTCGCTGAGGCGGCACAAAGCCAGGTCTCTTTCAACCCTAATCCTCTAGGTGTTGCACCAAGCACTCACCTACTTTTCTTTGAATCCTTCCTTGGAGGTGGATTCACCCTTCACAAACTTCCGTGGCGTCCCCACACGAGCTTGGGGCTCACCGCAACTCCTAGCCGCCTAGGAGTCCTCAACCTCCAAGAGTAAAAGATCCGCAAGAAATTCGCTTGAAGATGAACCAAGTGCTCAAGATGAATCTCAACCTCTAGAGCCTTCAAACTCTCAACTAGATTTCCCCAAAAGATTTGCTAATCAAGAGATCAAGAGGGAAGAACACTAGAGCCCAAGAGTGAGAGGGAGCACAGCTCAAAATGAATTGAATGTACTTGTTGGTTGGTAGGTGGGAGTGGGGAGGTATTTAAGGCCTCCCAAAACTAGCCGTTTTTCACTTCAGCCCGACACTGTTTGGATAGTCCGAACCCATGTTCGGATAGTCCGAACCAATTTCAACTAGGGCAACTGAACACACAGTTCGGACAGTCCGAATGACACTTCGGACAGTCCGAACCAAAAAGACTTAACCCTAACCGAGGGGGTGCACTCGGATACTCCGAACCTATGTTCGGACATTCCGAACCAAAAAGAGCTCGACCAACAGAGAGGGTTAGCTCGGATACTCCGAACCAAGTTTCGGACATTCCGAACCAAATTTTGCCTGAGCAACCGAGGGGTCCAGCTCGGACATTCCGAAGATGTATTCGGATACTCTGAACCATTTTCAACAAAAAGCCCCTTAGACTTTACACATTGACTTATTTTTCAACTAAAGTTCATCTTTGAGCACATTAGATCATTCTAAAGCTATTTCTTGCCCTATCCCTCTTTATAGTACGGCCGTCCTTAAACTCAAATAAAATTAAAAATACATACGCAGTCGTTGAGTTTAGTCGACGCCTTTTCTTCAAATTGAGGGACCTCTTTCCTTAAGCGACCTTTCAATGAGCGTATCCATCTGTTCACCATACTCAAAATACTCATTAGTCACTTAATCTTGTTGTCATTAATCACCAAAATCATTAAGGGGCCTAGATGCACTTTCAATCTCCCCCTTTTTGGTTAATTGATGACAACACGATTAGATTTATGATTAAAATTTGAATTGAGAGAGTATTTGGAAAACCAAATACACGGAGAAGCTCCCCCTAAATGTGTGCATTGAAGTAGTTTGAGTGGAATGTCAAACGCACATATTTACGGGAAATTTTGCGAGAGCTCCCCCTAAATTTCTGATTTCGAGAGAATATAACAAGATATATGACAGATAATTTGCATAAATAAATATGACATGATATCACACAAATGCATCACTAAAGAGAAATGGAATTAAGCTATTAATATCAAGCATCCAACAAGCAAACCAAGTATAAGCAACAGAGGTTCAACTTCAACTACTAAGCAAGCAAACAAACAAACTACCACAACCAAGATAAATCTAAAGCACTTCACTCCCCCTTTGGCATCAAGACACCAAAGAGGTCACTCCTCGCTGCCATCATCGTCGTCGCTGCTGTCGTTGTCCTGAGCCGGCACATACTGAGAGTCGCCCTCATCGTCACCAGGGTAGGCGCCGAAGTGGCTGGAAGGTCAAAGAGCTGCCGGGTCGCCGAATCAACAGTCGCAGAATCAGACTCTGACTCGGACTCCTCAGAACACGACAAGTTGAGCTTTCCCTTGATCACATTGAGCTGACGGCGAGTGTCGGTGATCTTCTCATTCATCTGTCTGATCTTTCTGTGGTTCTTGATCCCAAGGAAGAAAATAGCACGAAGCATGTTCTTTATGGAGCCGCTTGGGGAGGAAGGATCACCTGAAGCGGGCCTCGCTGAAGTGGCACCAGACCTGGTAGTGGGCGCTGAAGGAGGAGGCACTGGCTGAGCTGGAGGAGGTGGAGCCCTGATCACACGAACACGGTACGGCACATGCTCCACATCCTTAGCAAACCACAACCCGGAGATGCTCTCCACCATGCACATCACATAAGGCGCGAATCCACAGCTGCTGCGCGGGCTAAGGGAGTTGAGGCGAATCTCTTGCCAAATGAAATCAAACACATCAAACGGCCTAGAACCTTCGCCAATCCTCAAGAGCAAGTTCCTAGAGTAGGAACTGATGTTGGTGGCATCTCCCTCCTTAGGCCATAAAGTCTTCCTCAACAATTTATAAAGGATAGCGTAGAAAGGTTTCAAACCTTTTGTTGTGCCCAGCTTGAAGTTCTGAGATTAAATCAGATGAGGAGTCAGATCATTGATACTGGAGGAGTCAAACACATGCAACTTGTCCAGATTGTCCCAGCCATCAGTGGAAAAACCAATGCAGTCAGCAAATTGAGCCTTGGTCACTGCATAGTAGAGCCCATCCACCATGAACCACATGGTGCTCTCAGCATCTGTGTCCACATACAAGGTAGCATAAAACTACGCCACAACTTCATTATTCCACTTGCATTTGAAGGACATGATGTCCCTCAAATTGTGGCGCTCACAGGCAGCAATTACTGAAGTGAAAACAAAGTCCTCCTGCTGTGCCATATAATCCCAGTCAATGTACTGCATCAAAGCAACTGGGTTCTTCTTCTCAGCAATCACCGAATCATAGAAATCTTGTTGGAAGTGATTCCAGAAGCGCTTGTCCACGTAGTCCTCTTGCAAGTACATCAGTGGGTCCTGACTCTTGTGCTGGCGGACTTCTTTCCCTCTCCCTTGCCCAATATAGTAATCCACTTTTTTTTTAGGAGTGACACCCATCGGAGTAGCACGGCGAGCGGGGTGAATCTCCAAAGGGCCTATCAGCTCTCCAGCCCTGCGCTGAGCAGCACACTTCTCTGCCCTCAACCTAGGCATGGCAGCCCTATGATCCCCAGCACCACTGCCTCCCTGACCCTCATCTCCTTGTTCACCACCACCCTGACTTGGAGCACCCTTATGAGTTGACTTCTTTCTCTTGCGAATGGCTTGACGCTTCGGTCTTCCAGCAGACTGAGCAAGAGGAGATTCCGGAGGGGAATCTTGAGGGGAATCAACAGGAGCCGCCGAGGAGCCACCGGCGGGAAGATCATGCCTAGCCTTCTTCGAGCGAGCCGCATCGATGTCAGACTGGCCAGAGTGAGGGTTGCCACCTTGAGAGGGGTCCATCCTTTTGAGATGAGGAAATCGGTTCCCAAGGCAAAACTAGGGCACAAGATTGATGGAGAAGAATCCCTAGCCCTTGGGGAAGGTCTTGGAGCCCTCAATCCGCAAAATCTCCGGCCAAAACCCTAGATCCGAGTGTTGGGGTGGAGTAGAGGAGAGAGAAACCGAAAATATGGAGTGAGGGGAAGAAAAGAGGGAGAGATAGGGTCGGGCGGCTTAAAAAGCCCGAGGCCCCACTTCGGACAGTCCGAACTTAAGTTCGGATAGTCCGAACCAGTTCGGATAGTCCGAATGGAATTTCGGACAGTCCGAACTGTTTTCTCAGGATGGCAAGAAAATAAATGCAGGAATGACTCCGGAGCGAGAAATAGATGAGAGGACCTAATGAGTCAAGTTATCAAGTGATCAGTAAGCCATACAACAATTCAAACCATGATCACAAGATGATTGACAAGATCCGAAGATCAAAGACCAATAAACACAATAAGATAAGAGAACTAACGCAAATAAGATTTTCAAAAGACTTTTTGCAATCACCAATCAAGTTGAGCATGTTTCAAGCCAAATTGCGAGAGTCTAGAATATTTAGCCCACTCCTCAATTCACAGAACCTCTTCTCATCAAGAGGCTTGGTAAATATATCGGCTAATTGGTCAGTCGTGCTCACATGTTGAATTTCAATATCGCCTTTGGTGAAATGGTCTCTTAGAAAATGATGGCGGATATCGATATGCTTTGTACGGGAGTGTTGGACTGGGTTGTTGGCAATCTTTATGGCGCTCTCATTGTCACACAAAAGTGGCACGTGGTTATAGGTTAGGCCATAATCATTTAGTGTTTGTCTCATCCAAAGCAATTGCGCACAACAACTCCCGGCGGCTATGTATTCGGCTTCGGCTGTGGATAGGGCTACGGAGTTCTATTTCTTAGATGACCAAGAGACAAGGGATCTACCTAAGAATTGACAAGTCCCCGAAGTACTTTTCCTATCCACCTTACACCCGGCATAATCCGCATCGGAATAGCCAACTAACTCAAATGATGAACCTTTAGGATACCAAAGCCCGAAATGAGGAGTGTGCACTAAATACCTCAAGATTCTCTTTACGGCTACCATGTGGCACTCTTTAGGAGCGGCTTGAAAACGTGCACACATGCACACACTAAGCATAATATTGGGCCTAGATGCACAAAGATAGAGTAAGGAGCCGATCATCGAGTGATATACCTTTTGGACGACCGGTTTACCTTCTTTGTCGAGGTCTAGATGCCCGTTAGCTTGCATCGGCGTCTTGATTGGCTTGGCGTTCTCCATGCCGAACTTCTTGAGCCTGTCCTTGATATACTTCGTTTGGCATATAAAAGTTCCTTCCTTGAGTTGTTTGACTTGAAATCCGAGGAAGAACTTTAACTCGCCCATCATGGACATCTCAAATCTTTTAGTCATTATCCTGCTAAAATCCTTGCACAAATGTTCATTAGTGGATCCAAATATAATGTCATCGACATATATTTGGCACACAAATAAATCATCCTTGATATGTTTAGTGAAGAGGGTAGGGTCGGCCTTTCCGACTACAAAACCTTGTGCGAGGAGAAAATCGCGAAGACACTCGAACCACGCTCTCGGAGCTTGCTTAAGTCCGTAGAGAGCCTTGTGTAGGAAGTAGACGTGGTCCGGATGATCTGGGTCTTCGAAACCGGGTGGTTGCTCAACGTAAACCATTTCGGAGAGGGGTCCATTCAAGAAGGCGCTTTTCACGTCCATTTGATACAACTTAAAATCATGGTGAGTAGCAAAGGCAAGTAGTATTCTAATAGATTCAAGCCTAGCTACGGGAGCATATGTTTCATTGAAATCCAAACCTTCGATTTGCGTGAAGCCTTGAGCAACTAACCGGGCTTTATTCCTCGTCACTATTCCGTTCTCGTCTTGCTTGTTTCGAAAGACCCATTTGGTTCCGATAACATTTTGTTTGGGCCTTTCGACAAGCTTCTATACTTGGTTCCGTTCGAAATTGTTTAACTCTTCTTGCATGGCCATCACCCAATCCGGATCTTGGAGCGCTTCTTCTACCTTAAGCGGTTCAAGAGAAGAAACAAAAGAGTAAAATTCACAAAATTTGCGACACGAGATCGAGTAGATACTCCCTTGTTAGTGTCTCCTAGGATGTTGTCGACGGGATGATCTCGTTGCGCTTTTGATGCACTCTTGGATGAGGTACTGTTGCATTAATTCTTTGGATTGGACCCTCATCATCTTGAGTGGCATTCGAGCCGTCTTGAGCTCGAATTGAGGAAGAGGGAGCAACATCCGGAGCGTCCATCGTCGCATCATGATCATCTTGAGTCGAAGCGCTAGGAATTACATCTTCCTCGAGTGGCCTTACTTCTCCAATTGCCAGCTTCTTGATTGCATCGCACGGGGGTTCTTCCCTGTCAATCACAGTACGATCAACTTGTTCTACTTGAGAACCGTTAGTCTCATCAAATGTCACATCACGCGAAATTTCAACCACACCTGTGGTGTTGTTGAAAACTCGGTATGCATAGGCATTTGATCCATATCCAAGTAAGAAACTTTCATCTACTTTAGGAGCAAATTTAGAAGACTTAGCCTTTTTGTTGAGGATGAAGCATTTGCTCCCGAAGACTCGGAAGTAGGATACATTGGGTTTCTTCCCGGTAAGTAGCTCGTACGCCGTCTTCTTTAACAACTTGTGGAGATATAGCCGGTTAGAGCTGTGGCATGCGGTGTTGACGGCCTCCGTCCAGAATATGTCGGAGACCTTGTACTCGTCAAGCATC